>LVTN01000290.1:187537-216901 GCA_001649415.1 Musa itinerans | reverse complement strand
ATATATATATATATATATATTCTTTCATAAACAAACAAACAAAAGATAAATTAAAATTAATTAGCCACCAGCATAATAAATATATAAAATAGAGAACTACAATGAATAAATTAAATTGCACTCTTCATCTCAATCCACTAGTAGAAATAAATAGAGTACATGATGAAGAGATGATGTCCATCTATCTACCTACCTATCTATCCTAATATTGTATTCCTAAATGAATATGGTTACAAATTTTAGTGAAAAGCTCACAAAAGCCATGGAAATATTGCACTGCTTTGGCTCACTACCTGTAGAAATTTTGAGAAAAATACTGTGCTCTAAATCCAAAAGAGCCAAACCGCCATCTAATACAAGAAACATAACCGATGCAAGAGAGAGGTAGGCATACAGGGGGGTGACCGGACCTACAGGAAAGGCCCCGGCGACCCCGCGGCGGCGGGGCAAGGCAGCTCTGTCTCCTTCTTCTGGCGCATCTCGAGGACCTTGCGGTGGCAGTTGGAGTGGATGTGGTTGACGAAGGTGGGGCTGCAGGCCGGGCGGTACTCCGGGAGGAGGCGCCCGGACTTGAAGCGGACGCCGCAGGCGTTGCATAGGGTCTTGGCGCCGAGGGGACCGGCCCTCCACTGCGGCGTCCGCTGGGATCCGCAGTGGGTGCACCGCCGTTCGCCTGCGGCGGCTGACGAGGCTGGTTTGGGTTTCCGGCCGCGTTTCTTCGGCTTCTGATTGTCGCAGAGGAAGAAGCTCTGGTCGCCGGCGGCGGAAGGGTGGTCGTGCGTGAGGCAGGAAGAGATGGAAGGGGGCGAGCGAGAGGACACGGAGGAAGAGAAGGAGGAGCTGGAAGAGGTGGTCGTGGTGGTGGATTCGGTGGAGGATTCGACGAAGAGGACCGGCCCGGACAAGGACCAGGCGACGACGGGGGCGGCGCTCCGTGACCGCTTGCTCCGCTTGGCCTTGACCGGAACCATGGCTTGAGTGGAGAGGAGACAGACCGCTGGGCTCACCAAAGAGGAACCTTGGGCCGGCCGGTCCTCTGTTTGGGTTGCGGTGTCGTCTTGCTGGCTTTGAGGCGCCCACAGCGAGTCGTCCATGATGCGAGAAACCCACTCCAACTCCTCGGCGTCATGCGCCTGCAGAAAGGAAAGCGAAAAGAGACTCAGAACAAGTCGATCTCCTTCGTTCCTGCCCATTCTCGGCGAGAGAGGAACGGGGCGGCTCACCGGGAGACCGATTCCAGTGAGAGCCAGCGCCGGCTCAAAGGAGGGAGACGAAGTGGCAGAGGAAGCAGAGCACGAGCTGGTATTGGAGTCCAAGTCCTCTGCTTTCTTGTGCTCCGCAAAGTCTCTGACCTCGCCCTCCTGCTCTCCTCCTTCCTTCTCCTCCTCCATGAACTCAAGGTTGAGGAGCTCGTCGACTGCAAACTCCTCCACCCAAAGGCTTCCACTTTCGAGCGCCAAAGCCACATCCTCCTCCCAGACTCCCCGGCTTGGCTGCTGCTGCTGCTGCTGCCCCATCAGACTCCCGGGCCTTGGGCAATTCATTAGCTCCTCCATGCCTGTCTCCACCTGCAAACCGCACACGCTCAACACCAAGAAGACGACCAAAAACACCATGAAGCGAGGTCATTTCTAATTACCTGCGGAAAACGCAAAGACCGAAGAGCGCGAACGGGGAAAGAAGACGAAGAGATAGCTGGTGAGGGTTTGGTGGTGGGTGCATGGAATGACCACCGAGCGTTTCCTCTACTACCAATTACTACTACTAGACGACCTTTCCACGCCTGGCAAACAATTAGCCTTTGTTGATGCTTCTACGCCTGGCAAACAATCATCTCCCAGCAGCAGCCCATATCCTTTGACATCTCGCCCAATCGACGCCTGCCAAACGAGCGTCAGAGTGTGTCCCGCAGTGGTTCGATCCGGCAGGAAGCGGTTCCCGCTGCGTTGATTTGATTCCGGGAACGATAAGACGTCGGTTCAACAGGAAGAAAAGATTTTTTTTTGAGATTATATGGTAAATATTTTAGCCGCCTTCGATCCAAATGGATTCCTACCGGCTTTTTTTACTGTGTTGGAAATTATCATGGATAACCAGTATAGTCGATCGCCGCTCCGGTTGACTATGAAGCATCCCGAGTCAACTGGTTCTTAGATTGCGAGGGATCGAACGGTCGGGCAACGTTCGACTCAGAACCACACGTGACTCGGTTTTGAATGGCGGATGGGAGAGTTGGTTGGAAGAATATGAACCTAAGACGTCAAAGATAAGAAATGGAAATTGGACCGAGTCATCGTATGTTGACTCGGGAGACCGTCGTATCTGCCGTCCGGTTCGTCACTTTTTTCTTTACTAAGATACCCCTGAGATTGGCCGAATTGCCCAGTAGGATCCATCACGAGCGGTGAGTGGTGGGAACGCGTGCACATGGGATGCAGAAGTCATTTCGCATCATGCGAGGGCAAAAGTGGAAATCGAACACCCCCTTCGTTAGGGATACGTCTCCGTCAACGTCGACTACACGGGGTGGGTTTGATTCGGCCGTCATCGAAGAAGATTGATTACATTTCCCCCACCAAATAAATAAGCTCGGAAGAAATAATAAAAGTCTGAGAAGAGTAATCGGATAGCATTCGCTATTAGGCAATAAATAAACCATGATAACATTTAATGGGTCGCACAGAGTTGAAAATATTAGAGAAAATGTCATTTAAAAAAATGAAAGAAAATAGAGTTCTTGTACTATCCTTGTACAGCAAAATTATTTTCATTGAAGCTATAAAATAGATGAACCATAGGAAAATGCAAGTAAAAAGAGTATAGGTATAAAAAAGAAACCCTATCAGTGGGTCAAATTCATAGTTAATCATCTCAGCTTGCCCTGCCTTTCCTTTCCTGTCATGCTTCGATGACTCTACCGTAGCTTACAGAGATAGAAACCACCTAAACAGAGTGTTCAAATAGATGACTACAGTGGACACAGCTCAAATATCTTGAGATTATGCATTCTGATTTCATGTAATTTAGACACAAGGCATGGACAGGCAAAGTCTTTGATGGTGCAACACCAGGGAGGGGGAGGGGGAGGGGGAGAGGGGATGTTAGAGGTAGAAATTTAGAAGAAGAAAAAAAGAGAAGAAAGAAAATAAAGAGGGCCAAAAATCTTACACCTCATGTTATCGATGCAAATACTTACACGATGCACCCTTCTTGCAGTGTCCACTCTCGTGGAACTTGCACACTCCTCGCTGGACATGACCACGGCCATGCCCTTGCCATTGTCCTCTAGGAGGTGGTTGCGACCACCCTCCACCTCCATCACCTCCAATGTATGTCTTGTTTCGTGGGTTATTCCCACCACCATGACCTGGTTCTCTGCCTCCGTGGTACCTGTCTCCACCATGCCTCTTTTGTGAGATCAAGACGTCATGATACCCGGCGGATGAACTCCAGCCAGCATTGTTACTTCCAAGTGTTGTTCCCCAACCAGGGTCGTCATTTCCCTGTTGTTTCTGTGGACTCCAGGTTATATTTCCAGCTCCTGGCACTCCCCAACCGGTCTCTGCTTCTGAGTTCGCCTTGATGCTTTCTTCCGGATTAGAACCTGGGCTTGATGCAGTAGGTACTCCCCAGCCAGCATTTGGGTTCATGTTTCCTTGGGTTACCCAACCTAAATTTTCTTCTCTATTTCCCTGTGCTGGTGTCACCCAACTTGTATTTGCACTAGTCCTTTTCTGCTTGGGCATCATCCAACCTGTTTCCGTACTTGTCTGTCGTTGCCCAGAAATTCCCCAAATGATGTTTGCACTCCCTTGAGTCCAACATTTGTCAGAAGCACCTTCAGCCATGCTGGAAGCAGGGTTTCCAAATGCTGCAGGGCCCATAGATGGATCTGATCTGATTGGAGATAGTGGTGACACAAAAACATCAGATGAGCCCAATGTGTCACTTTGGCTTTTTCCTGAAGTAGAATCAATAGCAACTACCCGTCCAGAAGGCTCAGAAGCTGGTGTTGGAGATGGCAACTTTGTATCTTCCAAGACACATTTGGAACCAGAAAAGCATTCTAGATTTTTAGCTTGATTCTGATCTAGTCCACTGCCTGAAGATGAAACACTGGCATGTAAACTATCTAGGTCATATTTGGCTTCCTTCAGTTCGGACACTACTTGGGAACCCACCATTGAATCTGGTTCTTGAACTGAAACAGACTCCACCACATCAGGTTTAGCTGCAGGTATAGCACTTAAAGGAAGGTTTCCCAGGTTGTCACTTGTTCCTGCAAGAGAAGGCTGATTGTTCTCTGTTGCAGAAGAAAAAGGAGACAAATTTTCGATCTCAGTGCTTTGATCTGCCACTTCATCTATGGATCTGACTACCTGAGAAGAAAAAACACTCAGATCTAACGGCATGGACGCAAGAACTGTAGTGTCAGGAGCTATCGCCTCACTTTCTGCAGGTGGAGTTCCAGAGGCTTCATTCCACTTATCGTCGGGATCAGGTTCACTTATCTGGGACAGAGGAATGTCATCCCTCTCACTACTTGGAGTTGGACTAGGACAAGAGCTTTCAAAAAAATGGCTCTTTTTCATGAAGGAACCACTTAAAGTAGTTGCATTAGATTCAAAAGGCTTCTCCTGCTTACCAGCCCATGATGGTTCATCCAAATTGTCCACCTTGCCAAAATTCTGATTAGCACCAGAAGTTGCTAATGATGCAGTGGACCCTGAACCCCAAACCTCTGGTGCTGCAGATTGGTTAAGCAAATTACAAGATGTCTTGGCCCAGCCTCCAGCGGAAGTCATTTCTGGAACACTTCCCTTGCCTTCCATGGACTCAGCGGCCAACTGATCAAATTCACTGAACTCAGAACTTGGAGTGGCTTCCCAGCCACAGCCCGCTGATTGAACAGAAATAGCAGCAGCTGCGGAAGATGCACTCAGATGATCTCGGTCCCTTGTCCAGACCATGCCACTTGGCTGTGGGGTAGGAGTAGGTGGATTGTGTGCATCATTCACCCATTGTCTTTTGGAATAACTCACCGGTTGGATTTGCTGGTATTGTGCAGAAACTTGATGCGAATGTTGGCCTGAAGAGCTCCAATTAGAATGTCGCTCATCGTAACCCTGGTCACTAGGTCTTGTCGGCTTGGATCTAAATGAGCTCCATGAACTTCCATGCTCCTGGTTCCTGTTCCATCCCTCAGCATTACTTGCTTGCCCCCCCGTAACTTGGTAGGCTGGTGTATCATATGGATTCCCAGCAAATGGAACAGAAATTTTGGTGCCTGGGTTGTTATGACTTGTGTGTTGGCCATACCAAGCATTAGTATCCTTTGTTGATTCCCAAGCTCTTGGAGATATCCCGATCCTTCTTTCCTCAGTTATCATCAACTCCCTCCTTGGTTCAATGTAGTTAGGTGCCTGAGGAGCCCATCTATCAACATTTGACATTTTGTAACCAGCAATGGACATGGTAATATCATTCTGGTTTGCACTCCAGTGGTTGTTTTGCTTGACACCTACAGATGTTGGATTAGTGTCCCCTCTTGAAACTATATCCCAGTTATGTCCTGTATTTGCTTCAGCAACAAAATTTGTGGGCTGGCTAAAATTAGTAAGTTGAGGTTCTTTCTGTTGTGTGTCTTTCAGTAACTCTGGCAGTACATCGGCCAGTAACATAGAGTCTTCTTGCTTTTGAGATTTTAGCCATACCCTAAGATCTGGTGGGAAGTAACCCGTAGAACTCCATTTGCGCAACTGTGACATTGAAAAAGGTCCCTGGATTTTTCCTGAAGGATCTTGATACTGCCACACCTTATCACTCTCGCTGACATTTGATGGCAGTGGAACTCCAGGAGAGGAGATCATAGTGTCAGGTGCAACACCACATGGATGTTCAACACCAGTAACAAGTTTGTTACCATTCATCAGAGTTCCCGAGCTGTCTGTCCAGCCAATATTACTCTCAGTCCGAGATATTTCACATTTCCTATCAGCTAGAGCAACTGTGGTTTCTATCTTTTCTTCTGCACCTCCTGTTTGTGTACCTGACGTCCAACTGGTACTCAAACTTTTAGTCGCATCATTCAAATGGTAATTTGAGATGGACCCTCTTCTGCCTGGAGAAATTAACTCTTTTCCCTTCCTACGAGATAAAGACCCCCTTGACCTGTTAAAATTATCTGCAAGCATGGGAACAATTTACAATAATAAAAGATGAGATATTATTGTCAGACTAAAAGGTATACGAGCTGCAAGAGCAAGTGCATCCATAACCTAGAAGCAAAATACCTTCTTTCTTATTATCTGCTTCTTCCTCTGGAGATTCATAATTTGGATCCATATGGGTGTCAACATGTATTTCTGGAACTTCTCTAATTCTACGCTGGTATTCCTCAGGTTTGTTCAGAATCTGCAACTTTTCTATGCACTCTCTAAGCGTGGGAAATAGTTAAGGAAGCTTTAACAATATGTTTTATATGTTTTATGTTCATCAATGACAATTTATCTCACTACAAAAGCGGTCCTGAGATAATATTCTTCCAATTCAGGAAAAGAAAGCAACATTTACAACCATTTATTTGTCATATCACAGAACACAAGAGACGGAAAATGCAACTGCTATTAACATTTAGATTTTTCTTTTCTTTTCTGGATGCCTGAGTAGGTAGATTGCAAAAATACACTCATCACCTTCATTAAAAGAAACATTCAAACTACCAATGCTTAAACAGAAACAAGAAACAAGAAAAAGAGGCACCATTGTCATTCATCTCATGATTAGACAATAGATCGAAAGAAGCCCATTTGGGTAAAAAGGATTAGCTTAGGAACCTCATGTGATTATAGACTGACTCTCAAAGCTAGTCTACCGCAAGAATAAACCAGACTGACTCTCAAAGCTAGTCTACCGCAAGAATAAACCTGCTATGAATGTAGAAGGTAACCTTGATTGTGAGAGCTACATTGATCTCTAGGAGTTGTCAACCAACCTAGAAAACCAAGTGGTTAATAATAATGAGCATCAATGAAGTATATACCCCTGGGAAAGTCTAAAGTAACATAATTCTTATTTCCACGAATCTTGAATGACTGTGGCTCTGGGAAACATAATCTTCATCCCATATTGATTTAATACAATCCTCAAATCCTTTACTTGTGAGGATCATCAGTTCAACTTCTTTACCTTGCAATAGATGGGCAAGCTTTTTTATCCGAGAATAGCACCACAGAATTCCGTTAAACAGAGGAAATCTAACCTGTATAGTAATTACAGAATAAATGTACTCCATGTCATCTCATAGATTCAACTATTTGGGTACAACACCACCAACAACAACAAGCCCTAATGTCCAACTATTTGGGTCTGCTACATGGGCCTTTTTCTGCAATGAGATATGTTGAGGACAACATCACATACAATTCTAGTTTAATCATGGATTGTGTTTGTAAGATCATAAAAAACTTCATTATATACCAAAGATAATTCTTTGTGAAAATCTTTGATAGTCAGCTGCATCAAAAGTTAAATTTTGAACCCCACATTTCTAATCACTTCATGCCAGCCTAATTGACAAGCTAACTTTCCTTGCGAGAAACCAATTGAAAGCAAGGCTTCAAATCCAGTCGGTACAAACTAATATTTATCAGCCTAAGTACCGGTATTGAAACATTATCAACAAATAAGCTTGATATCAGTACATTAATATTCATTTTTATTTTCTTCATTGTTCTATTCAACAATACTGGACGGTATGATTAATATACTGCCTAGTGCCCAGGACACTACTATCATTCTAGTCCAGTAGGTTACCGAAACCAGTATCAAACCAAGATTTCAATCCATGATTGAGAGAATATCACATATAGAAAGTTATAAAGATCTAGACACAACTATTGGCAACAAGTCAAACTTCATAGATCATGTTAGCTGCATAGGTCAAAGTATGAACAACCAACGGTCAATAATATTTTGCAACTGTCTAATATATCTGCACACTGATGCAAACACAACTTAAAGCAAGAAATAGCTAGCTAAAAAACAAAGTGCAATTGAATTGACCAACGAGCAATTTGATATGGATATTTTAAACCCAACAACATCTGAAGAAGAAAATAGAAGCAGCATATAATAGAGACTAATGCAGCCTAGACAACCTTAGGTTTAAGACAGACTCTACTAGTTTAAGGTTTGAGTAACTCAATCTCAAGATAAATAATATAAGTATTTGAATTGTTTGTTCATTATTTAATGCAATTTTTAGTTAAATTATGTAATTATTTAAGGTAAAGCAACAAAAATTAATAAGTATTGCCATCACAGTAAATTTCAGTATGCTATCAACATGATACAAATCAGCATTGTATCTCATACCTCTAGTGCTAAGTGAAACAGACCAAAAGATGGTCTTGACCATTACAAAATAGCCAGCAGGAGCGATAGCATGGCACGGCATGGCATGGCATGAATCGGCTCTGCCACAAAAGCTCTCCAGGTTCTTGATGAGTTATGTAGTGGCAATTCATAAGCTTCAAGTATAGTGAGTTCTAATTTGACTAACATTATTAATGTCAGAAATCATCTAATAAGAATCATGAAACTATATAAGGTATTTTTTTTCCTCCATTTAGAACTAGAAATATGTTGCTTACTGATTGTTGAGGAAGCTAAACAAGTGCAAAATTAGACCTAAGGAATGTTGTTTCAGGTACTGGACCCTTACTGATGACCTGGTCGGACTGGTACGTATGAGTTGGTACTAGTGTAAGGACACCATACATCGGTATATATTGGTGACTTGAAGAGGAAGGAGGAGAAGAGAGGAGAGAAGGAAGAAGGAAGAAGGAAGACAAGGAGGCATTGGAGGAAGAGGAAGAAAGAAGAGGCGGTGGTGGAGGAAGGAGCGGAAGAAGGAAGAGAAAGGAAGAGGAGACAGTAGAGGACAAAGAAGACTCGCAAACGCAAGCACTCAAGTTTTAATTAAACAGGTTGCAGAAGGACCATTTTAATGGGTCGGAGCGGACCGCCCCCAGTTGCAGTGGGACCGTTTTAATGGTTCCACTTATGCCCAGACCGATATGTACCAAGCGCCCATTTTGTACCGATCCAAGCAAAATGACAATCTATGATTAGAAATATGAATTTCAAGACGTAGTTTTTCTAGTGGATCGCATGTACCTTGGCCTTTTTTTACAAAGTTCCTACTCCAATCTACTGCTTTCTCATCTCTTAATCAGAACATACTGTAGTCACTCAGCATTAGGCTACATAATGAATATTTCAGAATCAGCCAATCCCGGGGCCATTTAACTAAGCAGCAGCAAACCTTATTTAGCTAGTGCTACCTTTAGCATGCAGCCAATCTGGATTGGGTGTCAGAACCAACAAGAAGTTCCTGATTTTGTTGGTCAAAGTCATAACTTGAGAATCAGAAATTTTCAGCTGATTGGACCTCAGAAATTTTTTTTATTAGTATCCCTGTCTTTCCACCTGAACTTAAAAGACCATGCCTTTCTAAACTCTGTACAAAGTAGGCAGCAATTGGATAGATCATCAAATATTTACCCCTAACCTTATCTCCAACCACAGAACACCAGGGAGATCATTCTTTCCACCAAAAATCTTCTAAATGATCAGATACTTCGGGTTCAGGCTCCTAATTACCAATTTCTCTTCAACCTTGAATAACTTAACCAACTGTTCATTTGCCAGTAATTATACACAAATTTAACTCCTACGGAACTTATATAATCATCAAGAGATAACTCAAAAGCATGGTTCTTATCAGTACAAGTGCATCACATATATGAGAAACAAAACAATTTAAATCCAGTCCTGCATGGAGGAAGTCCATGTAGTCACAGAACAGAAAAAACACAGATTACACGTGCCTACCAGGACTATCTTGATCATATGGAGAAATTGATCTTCATTATAAATGATGTTTGGAAAATCACAAGCAACATGTCTTCAGCACAAACTCAAAAGATGAATTTTTCTAGCAGGAAGATTCCAGACATCAAAAAGCCTAGGCAAATTGTAATGTACTCTTTTAAAAACTATGTTATGTAAGTGAAAACACAAAAGCACCATGGGCATCTAAGCTAAAAGGATATTCCTTTCTGCGGCCTGTTTCACTTGCTCGATCACGAAGATGACTGAGTCGTAACTTCTCATTTTCTAACCACTGCAAGGAAAGACTAAGCAAACTCAAATCCACACCTTGTGACACTTGGAAATTTTTCATAGAGTAAATACAAGTATTGGTAATGTACTCACATCTTTAACTCTCACTTCTTGGAGAACCTGAGCTTTTTCTAAAAGATCCCTCTGACACGTTGAATATTTAAAAAAGTAGATCAGAGTCTTTATCAGGAAGCCAAAAGGGGTCTGAAGGATTTAGCTCAAATGTTATATCTTACCACGGTCAACCTATTAATCAAGCCACATTTGATGCTCTGTCGCAAGCGTTTGCATTCCTCCTAGAAACATAAGAATCATTATCAGAATAAAAGAAAATCACAAAGCAAAATTCCAATTTATGAAAATGTCAGAAAGAAAGCAGGTCAAGGATATTTGACAATGTAATTTGCAAGAAAGATGGCACTGTCAACATTTGAATCACTACAATTTATAGATCTCAGTGGTAGTATAACCTAAAATCCATCACCCACCTTGAAACAAGTATGCACATATGTACCCACATGTCAGATAGCTCTTACTGCTCAATTTTACCAAAATACTGAGCTAGAGATAAAAGATGCAAGAAAATTGACAATATGACTGACTTGCAACCAAACAATGGGTTTAAAAGTGTAGATTTCAAGTTTTAAATAACCAACCTTAAGTAAAGATATTACAATGATTCCTTAAAATGCATATCTGACATCAAATAGAGAAGGGGAAATCTACTTCATATAGCCTAGAAACCAATACCAATTTACAGGGTATCCAGCAAAGATTTCAAACCCACACAGATACTATTGCTGAACAAACTCGATGAGGAGAAAAAAACAAAATGTACCAGCTTCCCACCTCTGTAAAATCCTGATTTGAGATGGAATCAATAGATAAGACTTCCGTCTTGTTTAAATTCAATATCTCAAGTGCAATGTCTGTCGTCTTCTTGCCCAATTTATATTTTTCTGCAAGCACATGTGTGCCTGTATAGAAGAAGTATTGATTTTAGAGACATAAAGCTATGACCTGAAAGGATGCTAAAATATAGAAATACCTTACCAATAATTTGAACAAGTCGATACATATCTTGCTTTTGACCTGCACCAGAAATCCTTATTCTCACAAAAGAGCCAACAATGTTTTTGCTGAAATTGTCATCATTAATAAGATCCTCCATTAAATTGCGACGCAGATAAATCAGATTGATGTTATGGGCATCAATTGCTGCATATTCATCAAGATTGGCCTGCAGTTCTCTCTCCCCAACTCTTTTGCGGGTCTTCAGCCGCTTATCAGAACCAATACTTGTCATGTTGTGTTCTTCGGCATCAATTTGACCAGAATCAGAATCTATAGTCCCCCCTTGGTTATCATCCATACCTATCTGCGGAGCCTCTTTGATTAAAAAGTGTGATTCCAGAAGCTTTAACATTTCAAAATGTCCGACACGTAGTTTACCAAACATATTTTGGAGTCTTGCATCACAAATGATTTGACTTTTTCTACGAGGGTCACGAAGGTTATTTCGTTTTATGTAATCCAGCAAAAGGGCTTGAACATCAAATTGAGACAGAACAGATTTATCACCATTTTTCATGTGTGCTACAAATTCTAAGAGCACTGGTGAAGCCCATTTACTGTCTTCAGACAAAGATTTCTTTTCACTATCAACATCCTGGGCCGGAACTTCAATTTCAGCAGATTTCTTAGAACGTTTTCGAACTTTTTTACGTGAGGAAATGCTACCTTCATGATGCACTGGAGAGCTGTCAGAGCTAGCTTCTTGGTCATCATTAGCATTATATAACTCATCAGAAGTTTCCTCATTATACATAGAAGTATCACATCCTTTCCATGGATTTTTAGCATTATGTAGCTCCTCAATTGTTACTGATAGCTTTCCTTTAAGAGTTAACCAATACACTTTGAACAAATACTCCCAGCTACTCTTATCATCAAAATCTACCCTAACCTGTAAACGAAGACCGTATGAGATATACTCGAGTGATATCCTGAAGCAAGAAAAAGAATAATACAATACTAATATTCTTCATAATTATTTTTTCAATTAAAGTCAGATGCAACTTGGAAAAAAAACAACATACTAGAACAAAATTCAGGACATTATTAGTAGCACTAACCCAAAAACAGACTATATAAGTTGCAACTGTCATCCTTGCTCTGTTCTTTTGATTCCCAGCGGGTCTCAATCTCCTCTACCTATTTTCCCAAACCGAGAGCCATCTTCTATGCCTCCAAAAGGCATAAAGACTTGTCCGAACCTTGTTCGACATTATTACAATCCTGTTTCCCCATGAAAAAGTAAACAAATTCAATCCAGGCCCAACAAGGCGTAGATACCGACCAATCAGACCTACTGCAGTTGTCAAACTGCACCACCGTTCCGTCTTTCAACTGGCCACAATTTCTTTCTTCCAAATATGGCAAATGGTTCTAACATTTGCATCAGGTCTATCTCAGTCTTATCTCACAACCTCAATAACTATATTTTCAAAAAAAAAAAAAAGTTAATTTCAAAACAGGCTTTCACCACTAAAACTCGGTTGTTTCACCATCTCTGGACATCAGTATTCAGATAAGATCATCACCTAAAGCCTTCAATATTTCAGACATCTCATATGAATGCAGATCCAAACATCCTTCCTACATAATTAAGCTAATGATATATACTGGAAATTGATGTTCAATTCAGTTCATAACTATCACCTACAAGTTACAGCATGCTAATTTGGATGCATCAAACCAGACATATGAACACCAAGTATGGACCAAAAATCCATGCTTAAAAAACAACGAAAACATAAGCGTTTGATAAAAAGCAAACCTTTTCCTCATTATCTTGTCCATTAGATTCTATCAACATTATAGTCCTATAGCAGGCTTCACAGAATCCCTTGTTGCCCCTAACACAAAAAAATCTAGCTTCTCTAATGCAAGCTTTGCACAGAGAATACGTACAGGTAAAACACATGTAAGTGGCAGCCTTTTGACAGATGCTGCATATATGCCATCCTGCAATGCACAACAAACCAACCAATTGTCAGAACTAAATCAATCTGCACGTGCTAACAACAAAACGAGATTCAACAAATAAAATAAAAGAACTGGGAGCTGTAATAACAGCAGCTACTGCTTCATTGAGGTTTCAAAACATATTTATTATTGGAAAACCATATAATACTAACTCACTATCTCCTCTAACCACTCCAAAACATTTTTATTTTGCTCTAACTTAAGGCCCAAAAATGTAGTTCAGCCAAAACTACTGACTTCCATCATGTGGTTTAATGGAAACAGACCAAGCTCGAAATTTAAGTTCCAAAGAGGCCTTCGGTTCATGGATTAATAGTGTTCAAAGTCAAGCTCTAGACACTGAAGCAAGCAATAAAAAAACATACTTGCATCTTATTTATGTTGTGACAAACAGTTGAGAAAACTTGAAGGCAAACAAATATTTTAACATAATGGAAGTCAAGTCGGAGGGAAACAAACATTTAAACATGACTGGAAATTGTTGGGTAATGCAAAAGAAGCTTTCAGACAAATTTTCACATTTGATGAAACAAAAAACAAAACTTAGCTCCCAAATCTCATGCCAAATTGATACCGAAAATAAAGTCAGAATGGCAACAGCACAAGCAGAAAACAGTGTGTCATTAACCAATCAAGTGTAAGTTACCCTCAGACTATGTCAAGGCAGCCACAATATATACTCAAAATTAAGCTACAAAAACAAACCTCCTAATGCTTTTGAAATTGTAATCCAGTCCCTCATAATAATTTACTATCGTAGCCAACAATTTGCTTGATTCAAAAAAGATTTACAAAGATCAAGAGAGAAAAATCAATGAAAAAGGTTAACTTCCTTCACGTGAATAAAGCACTAAGAGAAATGTGATAAAACTAAAAAAACATGATGCAGAAGGCTGCTCTTAACATTTTTCTCTTCTGATGGTATCTATATGATTCTCGATGGTAAAGCAATATGTCGATGAAAAGAAAAGAAATGACCACATGTCCGGCAAAAACAACTCGATAGTAGACCGAATATAACACAGCATATGGGTAGACTTACCACAGTTCCAGCGGGCACGCGAACGAAAGAAGGCCTCGTCCCGGTTAATGCAAGCCGGGTGATACACCTTGGGACAACCCCTACAGCATCGAGCTAGATTTAGACCGAAGAAGAATAGGAACCTCGTAACCCTAAACAGAGCACCGAGAGAGGGAAGAACAAAGCAAACCCACCTACGATCACATAGCACGAGATCACCGCCATCGAAGCATATAAAACACACTTCCTCCTCCTCCTTCTTCTTCTTCGGCACCGGCGCCCTGCCGGCGCCGTGAGCCTTCGGGGGGCGGCCGCGCTTCCGCTTCACGGGGCCGGAGGCCTCCACCGCCGCCACCGCCGCCGCCGCCGCCGCCACCTCGCTCATCGGCAGGGCCTCCTCTTCCCCCGCGGCGTCCTCCTGGCTCGGCTCGAACGCGGGCGAAAGGGCGAAGGGCGAGCTGACGAGCTGGGAGTGGTCCATCTCGTAGGCACCGGCCACCTGTGCGTCTCCGCGGTCGGCCTCCTCGTCGTCCGGCGACACCGGCGGAGGTGGCGTGTGCTGGACGACGGCGTCGTCGAAAGGATGGGGGAAGTAGGCGTCCTGGAGATCCCCATCCCGGGGCTCCATGGATCGGGACCAGAATCGGGGCGAACCCTAGCTTTGTTGAACGGGAGAGAGGAGGGGGGAGGGGGAGGGGGCGGGGTTTTACGGGAGAAGGCGGGGGTCGGAAGAGCGAGGCGTGAGGCGTGAGGCGTGAGGTGAGATTGGGTGTAATCGATAGGGGGAGTATTTTTTTCTTGTTCGGTGTTATTTTCGTCGACCACTTTCTTTACTATCGTGACGAAGGTCGGGGGGCTCCGACACGTGAGAGGAACATGCCACATCGGGAGTCGGACACGAGTCACCGCGCGGCGTTAGTACAAAGTTTAGACGCGAATTGTCTTACGATCATAATTACATCATACATTGAACCCATGAATGCCATTCATTATATCTAACGTTAATTTAAGGGCCATTTCCACATCATTTTTTTTTCATATTTTGGTTATTTTTCAATCCTTACCTTTTATTTTTATTTTATTTTCTTCAACTAGTATTCCCAATTTAAAAATACTCAAAATACTATTTTAAAAAAAATCATCATATTTTTTTATCTATTTTTTTATGAATTTTAACTTATTATGATACTTTCATTTGGCTCTATTTTTAAATAGTATTTATAATAATTTTTATTAAGGTATTCAAAATATTATTAATATTATTTAAAAAATACTATAAGTGATATCATATGATTGTTATTGCTTGTAAACCATCAGGATATCATATTTTATATGTTTATAGTTAGTTTAATTGATATTAGGAGTTCATTTGAATTATTATAGTATTTTTAGTAGGCTTTACCATGCTTTTATTGTAGCCAAAAAAAAAAAACCATTAGTACAATCCATTTTTTTAATTTCTATTTAGGTGGCATGTTCCTAAACTATTATAAATACTGTTTTGAATTGATATATCAAACGATTTCTAGTGTACTTTAATTTTATTTGATCATTTATGACATTTTCAACTAGACTTTATAATATTTTTATTGTGACGATCGGAGAAAAATTTTTGAGAAGTAGTTTGCATGTATTTTTTAAAATTAGAGATTGTGTGAAAAAAAAAATTAAAGAGATTGAAAAATACCTAAAATGTGAGCATTTTCTAAGAAAATCATCCTAAATTTAAAATTATAAATTATAATTGGATAAATTCTCAAAAAATTATTATATTAAATAAATTTGTTTAAGTAATATTATATTAAATAAGATAACGAGTGTATACATTGTGCTTGAAGATCAAAAAGAAAAAGTCAAAGGTTACTCTCCTCTCCAAACAAAATGATTTCTAAGCTAATTACCATATTGAAGGAGCAACTAATTAAAAATTGGAAGAAAGTAAGAACTCCAATAGGACAACCATTTGGAGAGAATGTTAGAAAAAATACTATTACACTTGTTAAAAAAAACAGAGTAATATTACTTTTGTTTGATATAATTTAGATGTTTTGTTGAGTATGTCAACTAAAAGATAGATAGAGATAAGTTTGAATATTGTTATGCTCTTATGTTAACTCTATCCTCGAGAGAATTATATTCAAAAATCTATGTTTGGAAGCATCATAAATTTATATTACTTTAGAAGTCATTATTATTTTTAGAGTGCAAAAGTTATTTTTAGAAAGGCTATAACTGCTTTTCTTTTTTTTTTTCAAGCAAAAAGTCAAAAAATAGAACCTTATAAGCCAATGATATTGAACCGAAGAGATAATCATGTACCTCGACTAAATCAATATTAAAATTTATTGAGATATCATTCGGTATGAGTAATACGTATCGATCCGATAAATGATTAGTATCAACGATATATTGGTATACCCATCCTCACGTATCTTGTGTCGATATAACTCGATATATATCGTATCGATAGTTGATCGATACATTAGAATCGATCAATAAAATCAAAACTATAAGGAATAAAATAGAGTATTTATCGAAGAATAAATTCAAAAATAATTTCTAACAAACAATGAATATACTTAGAACGGGATTATTGTATGGTATGAGAAAATTAAAGATTCGTGACTATGAAACATTATGTATGATACATAATGTTTTAGTCATGTGATGCATGTCTAAGGAGTTATGTACTATACATAAAATATTTGGTATTTGGTATTAATACATCACACCCATCTATGAAGTATTTTTTGTGGCTCGAAGATAACCTTAGGAGTATTCCCATCACATGTGTTGTGTCGGAGATCGGGTCAAAAGATTCATCGGAATGATACATATCGAAGCTAACAAAAGTTCGAGAGGAGTTTAGTCATCGATAATGACTAGTGATCATAATCCAAGAATCCTTTCAATGTATATTTCTTCATACTTCTTATGGTTATTATATAATTTATTTATCAAAAAAAAAATAGAATGGGTAGAGAATAAAAGAGATTAACATATAAAAATTATCATTAGATTTGTCAACTTGACAAGGAGAAAAGAATTAACGTATTGTTCTCAAGGAGAAATGAGCTATTGCATTCTTCCTCGATCGTTGCCAAATGAGTTCAAGAGCATGAATTCACTTGTTAAAAAGATTTTGTGACTTATCAATCACTATATGATTGAGATGTCACGAAGAGGACGATCGAATTGTTCTACATTCAACGTAAAATAAACAAAGACATTTAATAACATATCGATACCTTTGCATGGAGCAACAATTAGCGAAAATAAAGGAGAAAACTTGTTAGCAAGGAATCATCCCATATACTTAACACACAATTACATGTTCGATCTGCGTTAAAATATTTTTTTAAAAAAATCATTTTGGTAGACTAAGAAAGATGAAGTTGCTCCTTTGGTTACTTTGCCAAATACAATGAATTTATAAGAATTCCTATAATGAACTTATAGAAAGTTATGCACAAATACAATGAAATTAGAGAACAACTTATAGAATGTTATTATTGAATTTGCCAACTTGACGACGACAAAAAATGAGCTTGCGCGTTCTTTCTTTATCGTTACCATACAATATTGGCACCAAATAGGTTCGAAGATGGTTGATGTTTTGGACACATCGTTCGATCGAAGGAATCAATCCACGACATATGAAAATAAGGTTATTTTTACCCATTTCGACTATATTCAATGCGCAATTATTTCGTAACCTCACGAACCATCTTGACCTATCAAAACTCGTGAAAACGCATTAAAACCAAACAAAAACACAAAGCCAAGTAATTGTACGAGGAATCAAAACCTAATAAATGGAGTTGTTATAGGAGTACAACGATCATTCATGAAAAAAATCGATGACCTAATTATTCGAAAATAATTGTCTTCCTCTCAATTTTCAAAGGAAAAAGGTTCGAAAGCCCATGGCAAAGCCCTAACACTAGATCGGGCCGATAATGGGTTGAATCGGACCATCCGTGTTAATTAAAAATTTAGCCCTTCATTTATTATCTTATCAGATCGGTTTTGCTGGAAATAAAAAATACAAACTAAAAACTCAAAATGGACGTCACATTTATTATATTTATTTATTATTCAATTTTATGCACGACCTATTTTACATGCTTATGTAAAATATAGAAGAAATCTTCCTTTTTCTTTCACAGAGATAATTGTTGTCTACCTCAAACTTGGTAGAGCTCAGCAAATGGAGAACACTGAGATAATTGAGACACTCGATAGAGATGTAGAGAGAGAATGTTGCAAAATCTAGCTAATGTATGTAATCATGGATGGTTCAAAGTGGCCACTCATTCAACGTGACATAACCAAGGAAGACCCTAGCAATGCTAATAATCCATTAGGAGACAAGGGCGAGGTGATGCCATCTCCATAACACTATTTTATGCAATTAGTGTTCAAATAAAATAAAAATATTAAAAAAAAATCTATAAAATATAACCCTTAAATATATATTTTTTAAAAAAAAATTATTATATAAAATTATATTATTCAAACGTCATACTTATCACTTGTGTAATAATAATACATTAATCAACTCGGATGTCAAACCTTTAAATGTTAAAATTATTTTTTCAAATATCTAATGAATCTTTTTACATTAAGATGTAGTTGGAATCATCGTTGATTTAGAAACGTTGAGAATTGAGTTGAAAAACTAAGAATAAGAGTGAAAACTAATATGTGTATATATATATATATAGAGAGAGAGAGATTTGGATGTCACTACATAGATCATTTATTATTTTCACAATTCATATATCTTTTAAGAGCTTGAGTTGTAAATTGTTAAATCATTTGTCTAATTATAATATTGATTAGGAACAACAACAACAACAATAATAATAAGTAAAGTTAATATTTGTTCTTTTACTGTTCTTTAACTTTCGAAGAGGAGCATTCTTTTGATTATTCTAAGTTATGGCAGATGTTAATTGATCTGTTGCTTCTCGTATTCAACCATTACAATTAGGCTATCTATCTCATTCACTTCCGTCTCTCTCTCTCTCTCTTTCTTTCTATCTCTCTCGTGCATGTCGTAGAACACAAACTCAACATTGCTACTCAATCAAGCACACGTCTTTTTTCCAACCATCACCACTTAAAGCACAGATCAAGCAGGGGGACCAAATGGAAGGGAAGACGATGGCGTCCACGCGTTGAACGAAGAGAAGAAGAGTTTGCGGCTATCTACGTAGAAAAGATGATAGCGGTGTTGGAAATATGTTCGTAGTGGGAAAGCGTCAAAGCGTTATTCCAACTTTTCTTCAACACAAATAGATCGAAGATGGCGTGTCACTTTTGTTTTTCTAATTAAATATTTCTTTTTATAGCTTTAATCATCCTTTCTCCATTATACCTTATCTCGTGTCATCCCATAAGGACCAATTTATTTGATCTATATAGCAATCAGTTTCGTGTTTTATCAAACATTATATTTTTTTTATAAAAAATAAATGATGAAAACTATAGCAGCCTTTGGGCACTGCTTATAGAAGATTTTAATCTATCCATCGATCTAGGATTTGACCTTTGTCAATTATTAATTCCGATGCTTACTTCTTCAGCTTCTCAAGAGTCATCTCTCCGATCGCTTGCCTTCTCCATGACATTGATGTTGCTCACGACATGCTAAAATGTCCTCCCATTTGTGCTAAATCCCTCGCTTAAAACCCCTTGCTATTCTTCTGTGCTAAATCCCAGAACATTTCATTCATGATTTATCTCTACATGTGGCAAGAAAAATAGAGACCACCAATCGTGTTACTATAGAGAGATTTGGTGATCCTCCCCACAGATCATGAATGCTTTAACAACATTTTGAATGATACCAATGTGAACAGCTACTAATTAATGATTCTAACAAGAGAAGCTTTAACAATGTCAGTCTCCTTCTAACAAAAGAGAGATCCTTGAAGTTAAAAAAAATATGCATGCGACTTACGTAACATCATGATTTTATAATAAAATCATTTTGTTATATCATGATTTTATGTATGTGATTTGGGTTAATTATAGATTATTTTTATAATTAATTAGTTTTAATATTTCGGTTCACTGAATTTTTATATTTTATATTTATGAAAGTAAAATATTGAGATCCCTATATAGAATTAAAATGATAATTTTATAAGATTAAAAATTTAAAAATATTGAAGTAATGAGGTTAAATATTTTAATTTCGTATGAATATAAATATATTTTTTAAAAATATATAGATAGAAATATTAAAGATAGTTAATTATAAAAATATTTATAATTAACCTTATTTTAGATTATATATATGTGTTATCACAGTTTAAAATTTTGGAGGGATAAATATAAAAATTTTGATATTATACATGAGATTAATGTGACAATAACAACACCAGAAATGAAGAGGAGAGAGAGAGTAAAAGGCCGCTTTAGAGTGGTAAGAATCTGCTGCTTGTCTTCCGGCGGAGATGGCAGCCGGCGGCAGCGATACGGGTCCGGACGCGCTCGAACTTGGCGGCAGGGCAGGGGATGGTGATGCCGCCGGGGTGCTGGAACCCGAACTCCTCCTCCGCCTCCCGCAGCAGCTCCCCGAACAAAGGGTGGTTGAAGTAGATGACCGGCACCACGTACCTCCGCGGCTGCCCCCCGCCGACGTACACCGCGAGGTGCCCCTTGGGAGGCGGCCCCCACGCATCCTCCTCCAGGAGCGGCGCCCGGTCTTCGCCGCGGCGGCGGAGGCGGAGGCGGCGGGAGAGGCTCCGGCCCCAGTCGAAGAGCCTCGTGGTCACCGCGGAGCTCTCGATCCGGCGGCGAGCATTGGAGATGGCCGAGGAGGGGGCGGGGCCGGGGCGGCGGTGGTAGCCACCTTCGAGGCGGAAGACCCGCCGCCAAATTCTCACGAGACGGCGGCCCAACCTGAACCCTCCTCTGTATCTCTTCATCGTGACGGCCAAAGGCGTCGATTGATGTCCCAAGGACGACGAGAAAAGACTCCGTTCACACATCCATTCCTTCTCTCTGCGTGTGTGAGGGGAGGAGGAGGAAGCGACATATAAAAGAGGCGGATTAGGGGAAGGGGACGAGTCAACAGTAGATAGATTTGGGTTTGTCGTTTGTGGTACGGCCTTCTTGGATTTGGTCGGGCGCTGTTGATGGCGACTAATATTTTGGTTTATTTATTTATTGGTTTATTTTTCTCTTTCATATTCGGAAGGTTGAATTTTTAATGAAAATAACTCATTTAATGTGCTTTTTAGATGAGTGTTGTTCGTATATCGTTTTATTTTGGAATTAGGCTATTCATACGTAAGATTAAAAAAAAAAAAAACTAGGGATATTGGCGATCATTATGAGTTGAAACATCTTATAATAAATCTCAACATAGCATGAGAACTGCATGAATGAGTTTTCTCCGAAAATTTTAAATTCATTTAAAAATCTATGATTAGCAATAAGAATACAAAGAAGAAAAATACGATGATTAGCAAAGAGAAAGTTATTCTCATGACATAATGAGATTATTATATGTTACATTCCAATCGATATGACGAGCATAACTCATTTGGATCTCCTCACTCTCATCTAAAACCTCAATCATACAAATCCCACTTTGACCGAATGGATACGAATGAATGGAAGCCACGATTATGCTTTTGCGTGTTGCCAATCTCTCTTCCTCTCAGCCACAACAAAAGCTGTCGTCGGTCAAAAAGCGAGTAAAGATAAAAGATGCACACTTGCACCCAACAAAGCAAAAGTTAATGGAAGTGACGATGAGTTCATACATCTAAACGATATATGAAAACGGAGCGATGAGTCATTGCGCACCACCGAATGTTGTCGGCTGACACGTCGTATCCAACCGGAATCTAAACCCGGCGGCATCGAAAATAGCCGACAACGATGTCGGGGTCAGATGGGCCGTACCAGACGGTACGGCGCCATGGAATCAAATCTCAAGTAAACATAAAGCGATTAGACTTGATCTAAGAAGAATCAAGATCAATTACTTTTATTATTTTTTTAATCCTAGTTGATGTATACTAGCTCGGTTTATTTAGATTTTGAACTTTTGGTGTATTTAGAAATCTAATCATATATCAATTAATAAGGGAGGAACCATCAATGTTTTAGCCAAAAATAACTTCTTTTTTTTGTTTTGAATTATCTGACTTCTTAATAGTTATCCTTTTTTATATTTTTATTATCTTTTGACATTATTTTATCTTCTCTCTAGCGAAGAGAGAGGTGTTGTCTCATCTATGCTTTTGCTTAGATAGGAGAAGAGACCAGCAATTGAGGAGTTCAACCAAGATGTCTCATCTATATATAGACAAGCTATGGAGCTGCAATTGCACTATCCTCCTTCCATTTCACCAGAGACTTCAAAAATTCCATTACCTGCAAGATAATTCATAGCAAGCTAAACGTGATTACAATCTGCAGCAAAGCAGTGAGCTCACTCACAGCCAATTCAAAAGAATTCTGAGTTGTAGAAATCACCTCGGAGGGGTCTCTGAGAGAGTAGAATGCATTGGTTTCTTTGGGCACAGATGATACAAGGATGCCAAACCCAAGATTGCTGTCCCTCAACACCTGGAATCAATCATGATTCGAGTTCAGGTAATCTGAGCCTAAATACATCAGAAGTTCCTATGATTCATTGTCGAGTTTTACATGTAATGCAATGTTGTCTGTTACCTTAAATGCATCCTCGTCAGTTTTATCATCTCCCATGTGAATTGCGAGCACATCGTCACGGTTGCGGAGACCGAGGGATTCGAGTAGAAACTCAACAGCTTTCCCCTTGTTCCAATCAATCACAGGACGGATCTCTAAAACCTGCATTGCAAAGAAAATTAACCCCCCAAAAAAATCTGGAAGACCAAACATCTATTAGCTTAAACATAGCTCTGCGATCACCTTCCGCCCGTGGGTCACTCGGAGACGAGGGTAGCCGTCGACCAAGTTGAGCACACGCCGAGCAACCTCAGGCCAAAGCTGCAATTTAAGAATCGATACGACAAAAGTTTCCATTTTGTTAGGCAGCTGACAAGAGGTTTTGTTTCCTAGCACAACATAACCATGGAGCGATTTTAGTGCTTACCTTCTCATCCACGAGACGGTAATGTACAGAGACACAGTATTTATTATATTCTACTTTGGCCCCTAATATATCCTCGGTTATGTCAACCAGGGAGCTACAAACCTGTTTTGATCAGCTTAAATCATCATGTGATATATAGGGGCCGATGATGTAACAAATAAAATCTTTAACAAGTACCTCATCGATAATAGGTAGAAACTCACTCGGAGCCTGGAAGAGATGCACCCCATCACCCTGATATGCAAAGGTTTTCTCAGTAAGCAATGGTGTAACATAATATAAGCTGGTAATTTTGAAATAGTTTAGATGATCAAGAAAGAAACACAAAATTAGTAATTGATCCCATGCACCATATATCATTATCATCATCCATTTTGATTGACAAAATGAAAAAAAAAAAACATAAATGATAGCATCAACTTTGATAATATTGTAGGAGAGGAGGGAATATAATATTCAACTGGATTGCTAAGTTTGCTCATGTTACTATATCTTATATAGCTTTTGGAAAGAAAATTTTCCTATAAATCAACTCCTGAAGTTTGATCTTATGGACCTATATTACAAAGTAATATTCATCATGGTGAAGCCATCCATGGATCAGCCGCCTAGCGTTTTCAGGTTACTGGATTATGCTACCAAGTGAAAAATGAAGTTAAAAATAATTGACAACAGAAAGCTTCAAAATCCAACAGTGGAACAAAGGTTTTCAGGTTACTGGATTATGCTACCAAGTGGAAAAATGAAGTTAAAAATAATTGACAACAAAAAGCTTCAAAATCCAAAAGTGGAACAAATGGATATCCTCTCACCAGCTCATCGTTTTTAACAGTGTAGTTGGCATGGCCATCACCGAAATTATTTTTTCTTGTTGGGCCCATGATATCCATACCGTGACTACCAGCATAATAGAGTTCTGTTAGCTTCACAAATTTGTACACCTGGAGAATATACGGATATATATTGTGCACCAAGAGGATTGTGATGTCATAAGCATGAGAGCAAAAAACATGTACCATTATTATATACATATGATTTATCTTCAGTATTTATCTCAAAATAATTTGTGTTCAGCTAATGAACAACTTTACCTTCTCACAAGACCTTCCGCTTATGATGGCAGTGGGGAAGTATTTAGAAGCACTTTTGACAACAGCACGCATCTGAGATAAGGTAAATCAAGAATAACGGAAAAACAATGTGGTTAATATGACTAGATGCTTGCATCAAAGTAAAGCAAAAAACAAATTTACCTCGTTGGACATAATGGCAAAATCAGGGTTGTCCACAATGGGAGAAAGAGTTCCGTCGTAATCCAGAAATAAAGCTATCTTCTTGCATCTGATAGAACTTAAAATCTGTTCAAATGATGTTAACGCCGACGGATGCCTCATCTGAGAGTAGAGCGAACACCAGAATGAAATTTTAAGAATGTCCACATTTTGTTTTACCTAAGGTTTCAATTTTACCAGTTTATCAACACAAAACTCACCATCCAAGTACAATATGCCACATTAGTTTCATCAATTGAAGGCTCAGAAATGACGTCCATGTTCAGCTGTTTGCGAGGAGGTGATGATGATTTCATTGCATCGAGCCAACCACTAACATGAGCATCATCAAACTTACCAAGTACTCCTTTGCTTTTGGATAATGCTGATGAGTAGAAACTGGAAGAAGGCGCCTGTGCTGCTACTGGATATGGTATTATATTTGAAGACAACTCTAACCTTGAGTTGTTTAATGGTGCAGATTCACTAGGAATAGGGGATGAACCACACATCTTCAAATGCAATGGATCCTATTCACTTACCAAATTCAGTTCACCAGAGCTACGAAATCTAGCAGTGAGCCACCTGACACATGATTATATATGTATTTATTATCAATGAAAAACTGCCTTTCCAACATTTTTTGTCACCACACTCATGTTTGCAGTTCATCAAGGAGATGCCTCCTGAAAATTGACAGATACGTGAAGAGCACCAAGTTTGCAGTACCTTCTCATTTTCACAATCATAAGCATTTATACCAGTGAATGAGACATCAGCTTGAATGATGTTAAAATAATAGGCGGCTGCAGAAGAGGCAAGCAACAAGTGGAATA
Organism: Musa itinerans; assembly: GCA_001649415.1. NCBI lineage: Eukaryota > Viridiplantae > Streptophyta > Magnoliopsida > Zingiberales > Musaceae > Musa > Musa itinerans. Next base: position 191,431 of record LVTN01000290.1, on the reverse strand, counting down.
AAAAAGGGCCATTTACTAAGAAAAGCCTTCCATAATCGTTTTTTTGTATCTAGGAGCCCCTTCTCGTTTCAAATTTTATCTAGGGGCACCCCTTATTTTACAAATTTCAGTTTTGCCCTCTTAATCCAACTAAATAGTATTTTCAAAATTTACCGAACTATTTCAGATAATTCTCACTGTCGGTTGCATCTTGTGTCCTTCTGCCCTTACATAAATTCTTATTATTTTGAAGACCAAAAGTAAGAACAAATGAGAAAAAAAAAAAACCAAGAGCTAATCCCCTATCCTACATATCATTAGCATCATCGTCATAGTCCATTTAAGTTGACAAAATGAAAAAAACAAAAATGATAACATCAACTTTCATAATATCATGGGAGAGGAGTGAATAGAACAGCCAATTGGATTGCTAGGTTTGGTCATGTTTCTATATGCTATACAACTTTTGGAAAGGAAATCTTTGTCATCTCATTTCTTAAGTTTAAATCTTATGAGCTTATACTAATCTATTGGCAAAGTGATATGCAATTTTCTTTTTGGCTTAATTATACATGACAAAAGGTATCATCGTGTCATTGCTGTGAAGCCATCCATGAATCACTCACCCTTTTTATTTTTTCAGGTTACTGGATTATGTTGCGAAGTGGCAAAATGAAGTTTGATCATTGAATAACAAGCATAAAGTACAAAAAAAATTGACAACAAATGGCTTCAAAATCTGAATGTGGAGAAAATGGATGTCTCTCACCAGTTCATCAGTTGTAATAGTGTGGTTTGGATGGCCATCTTCGATATTGTCCTTTTTGACTGGGCCGATGATATCCATACCGTGACTACCAGCATAATATAGTCCTGTTAGCTTCACAAATTTGTACACCTGAAAAATATGATGGATATATTGTGCACACAGGATTATAATTAGCACGTCACAAGCAAGAGAGTACAAACACAAAATTGTCTTACGTACAAATAATGTTCAGTATTTCTCTCAAAAATTCGGCACAACAGCAAGAAAGAATTATGAATGAATGTACCTTCTCATGGGACCTTCCGCTTATGATTGCAGTCGGGAAGTATTTAGAGGCATTTTTTACAGCAACAAGCATATGAGACAAGGTAAAACAATCATAATCATAATTGTGCCTGAAAAATAATATGTAGGTTACAAAAAAGCCAATGATTAATACAACTAGATGTTTGCATCAAAGAAAAGCGACAAACAAAGTTACCTCATTGGACATAATGGCAAAATCAGGGTTGTCCACAATGGGAGGAAGAGTTCCGTCATAATCCAGAAACAAAGCTATCTACTTGCATTCACCAGAACATATAATATGTTCAAATGATGTTAACGCCAATGGCAAGCTCATCTAGAAATAGAGTGAACATCAGATATGTATTTTAAAAATATTTACATATTTCAAAACAGAGGTTGCAATTTTATCAATTTATCAACACAAAACTAACCATCCAAGTATGATATGCCACATCAGGTTCATCAATTGAAGGCTCAGATATGACATCCTTATTCAGCTGTTTGCTAGGAGGCGATGATATCTCATGGCATCCAGCCAACCATTAAAATGAGCATCATAAAACTTATGAAGTATTCCTTTCCTTCTGCGGAATGTTGAGTACAAACTGGAAGAAGGTGCTTGTGCTGCTATGGAATATGGTTTTATGTTTGAAGACAAACTCGATCTTGAATTGTTTAATGGTCCAGGATCGGTAAGAACAGGGGTTGAACCACCCGTCTTCAAATCCATCAAATTTAGTTCACTTACTAAATCTTGTTGCTTCGAAATCTAATGACATAATAATCTCAGCCCTCAAATATCTGTTTATATTTTTTGATCTTTTATGAATTTACCCGACCCTTCTATCAATGAAAAACCACCTCCTCACCGCTCGCCATTCGCGATCAGGAGGAGGAGGAGGAGGAGAAGAACCGAAGAAAAGGAGGATGGAGGGAATAAAAAAGGGAAAATGATGACGGGTATCTTAAAAATATTAAAAATTGTTAAAATAGAATTGTAAATAATAAAAAAGAGTTGCAAATAGAAATCTCTTTCTAAACCACGCATTAAGATGGAATCATTACACCATAGGATGAACTATTACGAATCCAATCACTGGTAAGAAAACGAACAGATTTTTGGATTAGATGTAAAGAAAAGATCAAAGTAAATGCAGAGATTTGCCTGACGAGGAAGCTGGAGCGGAAAGACGAGCCTATCATCCTACGAACGCAGCTTCTTGGTGTCGCAACAAACCCTAACGAACCGGCGCAAGAGAAAGGCGCCGTATCTATGGAGAGGAGGTGTTCGGTGCTTCAACGAGGCAACTGAAATGGTTCGCCGAATCAGGAAACAGCCACCGCCAGCAAAATGCCTAAGAATCAACAAGAGATACCTGAGCTCAAGCTTACCGACCTACGATCGTCATGATCGGAGACGGTGCAAAAGGGCACCACGTTGCGACCAATTCGAGGCGACGCAGATGACTTAAATACTCTTCCATGAGATGCCGCGCATGACGAGCCCGTGGGCGGCCGACGCGGCGTGGCAGCACACACATGCCATTGTGAGCCACGTGGCGTTACAATATATATATATATATATATATATATATATATGGACTGAACAACTTACAGTAAAAGCAAGTTGGGCACGTGAAGTCAGGTCCCGGTACTTTGCACTCAATGTAATAAGCTCATTCCAGCAATATGGACATCCTGATGCTTCCAACCTGGCATGAGACTGACAAATGTCCTAAATCATGCAATGACTAAGAGATCAAAAAGGTAACATATATAGTAAATTATCATGCATAACATATGCCTGAAAGGTAGTTCTCAACTGTGAAAGGTCAACCAGAACCCTGACACAAATTGTTTTTGGGTAGTCAAACATGAGATTTTGAGGGATTAACAATTAACACATTACAAAGACTGGTTGACCTCCTAAGATGCTACAGAGACAGGAGCCTCATTAAATAAAAATAGTTGATCATGCTTATAATGCTTCATTATTAGGGGCCATCCTGGATTTGGCATTTGATGACACTTCCTTGTTGTTGGCCATAGTCAACAATAAGTACAAAAAATATTATTGAAAGTTGATTTGCGAGGATAATAGATTTAATCAAAGATTTGAGATGCAATCAAAGGCAAGATGAGATCATATCCATGCTGAGATCCCACAATTTGCTGGCCCAATCTGCATCAGAGGTTCTGGAACTTGGGGTGGCAAGGTTGCTGTTGCTGAAGTATTTTCCTGTCACCCCCTTTACTTGCGGGTGAAGTGCCACGTAACATGTTGTTGCCGCTCCCTGCACAAGTATAACAATTGCATACTCGGTATCAAAAGTAGCGCAATCTTTTCACAAACATAATGAAGCAAAACACTTGGATACGTATCTGTTCTGTCATCAACTATAAAGGATATATTTTTTGTAACTACAAATGCTTGCTTTAATTTCGGTTACAAATATAATGCAATGATATACAATGTTTAGTTTAAAGAAGCAGAAAAAGTTCATCTTAGAAAAAAGATAACATTATTCAGCCATCCAATACTTAGGCAAATAAAGATAACATTATTCAGCCATCCAATACGTAGGCAAATAACTCTCACTGCTATCCATACAATACTTATAGATAGTCACGATTAGGTTCAAACCGAAATCAAACCGACCCGATGGTTCACTGGTTTTGAATTGAACTAAAAATGATTCTAGATGGTTTAATCTCAATTCTTGATTTTGGGAAACCAAAACCTACTGGTTTCAAACTGATTAAATAGGAGAAAAATAAAAATAAATTATATATAAGGCTTTTGGTATGGTGATTAAATATTTAACTTTAAAACTACATAACCTAGGTTTGAATTTTCA
>LVTN01000290.1:127780-184112 GCA_001649415.1 Musa itinerans | reverse complement strand
AGATCACTTTGACTGTTTCCCAACAAATTGCAAGAGGCTAAACCGTTGAAGAACTGAATTCAAATCTTTCATAAGGTAACTTAATTGGAAGCCAGCATTCTGTTTATAACTGGTTCTCAACTGTGAAAGGTCAACCAGAACCCTGACACAAATTGTTTTTGGGTAGTCAAACATGAGATTTTGAGGGATTAACAATTAACACATTACAAAGACTGGTTGACCTCCTAAGATGCTACAGAGACAGGAGACTCATTAAATAAAAATAGTTGATCATGCTTATAATGCTTCATTATTAGGGGCCATCCTGGATTTGGCATTTGATGACACTTTCTTGTTGTTGGGCATAGTCAACAACAAGTACAAAAAATATTATTGAAAGTTGATTTGCGAGGATAATAGATTTAATCAAAGATTTGAGATGCAATCAAAGGCAAGATGAGATCATATCCATGCTGAGATCCCACAATTTGCTGGCCCAATCTGCATCAGAGGTTCTGGAACTTGGGGTGGCAAGGTTGCTGTTGCTGAAGTATTTTCCTGTCACCCCCTTTACTTGCGGGTGAAGTGCCACGTAACATGTTGTTGCCGCTCCCTGCACAAGTATAACAATTGCATACTCGGTATCAAAAGTAGCGCAATCTTTTCACAAACATAATGAAGCAAAACACTTGGATACGTATCTGTTCTGTCATCAACTATAAAGGATATATTTTTTGTAACTACAAATGCTTGCTTCAATTTCGGTTACAAATATAAAGCAATGATATACAATGTTTAGTTTAAAGAAGCAGAAAAAGTTCATCTTAGAAAAAAGATAACATTATTCAGCCATCCAATACTTAGGCAAATAACTCTCACTTCTATCCATACAATACTTATAGATAGTTACGATTGGGTTCAAACCGACCCAATGGTTCACTGGTTTTAAATTAAATTAAAAATGATTCTGGATGGTTTAATCTCAATTCTTAAAAAAGATAACATTATTCAGCCATCCAATACGTAGGCAAATAACTCTCACTGCTATCCATACAATACTTATAGATAGTCACGATTAGGTTCAAACCGAAATCAAACCGACCCGATGGTTCACTGGTTTTGAATTGAACTAAAAATGATTCTAGATGGTTTAATCTCAATTCTTGATTTTGGGAAACCAAAACCTACTGGTTTCAAACTGATTAAATAGGAGAAAAATAAAAATAAATTATATATAAGGCTTTTGGTATGGTGATTAAATATTTAACTTTAAAACTACATAACCTAGGTTTGAATTTTCATAGAGGCATTTTTAGTTTGATTAAAAAATTTATAATTTTATTCTTTTTTATATCAACTTTTTTTATGACATTACACTCATTATAATTATACATCTATTTTTCAAAATTAAGAAATAAAATTTTAAATTTTAAATTATTTTTAATATAATTTCAGAGAGGCATTTTTAGTTTGATTAAAAAATTTATAATTTTATTCTTTTTTATATCAACTTATTTTTATGACATTACACTCATTATAATTATACATCTATTTTTTAAAATTAAGAAATAAAATTATAATTTTTAAATTATTTTTAATAAAAAATAAAAAATTAATGGTTCGAATCAAAACCAAAACTGCCCAAACCCGAACCAGAACTAGAACATGAATTGACGGTTCTGATTCCAGAACCAAAACCCGGGTGATTCAGTTCTGGTTCCTAGTTTTGAGAAACCAAAACCGATGATTCCGAAATTGTTGTATTTCTGGGAATAAAGACTTCCAAATTGCTATATTTACATCAGCCATAATATACATTATACTTTGGTAATATGAAAATTTCCTGGAAGAAACTTGTGAATTCAAAATTGCTGCTGCTGTGGTCAGTTTGCCAAAAAAGAAAACAAACCTAATTTTTTAGGTAGATCTAGCTTAAGAAAGCCATTCATTATCAAGCCTACTGCACATAGCTCAGTTTGCAAGGGCATATATTATGAACTAAAGGATTACTGTAAAGACAAATAACCTGAATGAGATATAACCGTTTGTATGGTACGCAGGGCTACTGCTCTTGAAATAGGAATTACTAAAATGGTGACTCAGAATGTTTCATGAGCACATTAATGGTCTATATGGCTTATATGAGTAGATTAAACATAGGCACCATATAAAATTACAAGTAATTAGTATTTAAAATCGAATTAACCTTATTAGCTATTCATGAAGTAAAATATGCATGCAACAAAGAGAATTAGGACTCACTTGATGAACATTTTTCGTCACTAACTTCCCAGCGGTACCCAAAATGGCTGCAACAGAAAAAGGGCACATTCAGTACTGACAAGATGAGGCTTCAAAACCAATCATGTTCATTTTTACGAACATATCTAAACTTATGCACACATCTGTCATATTGTCATTATACTGTAGAAAAATGTGTCAAACATGTACTAATCCACTGAAGGAATAAACCATGGTGACAGAAATAAAAATGCAAGCATTGTAATACTTTTTGTACGTTACCATTCACAAAACCATGGTGACGGAAAAGATTAGTGACAATGACTCCTGGGTGTAGTGAATTGGCTGTTATATTCACCCCTTCTTCCTGTACAAAATGCACTTTAATGTCATATGCAAATGAAGCTTGTTAATGATGAATGCATGACCCACACAAATGGTTTATGATGCACAAATGCTAAATTCACACAAGATCCAACTAAATTTTATGATGGATTTTATCTGCTTAATGCAATCCCCCTTTCCCAAAACTTAAGATCAACATTAAGAAGGATTTCACAACAAGCATGAGTCTAAACTAATTTTTTGACAACTGATATTGCCCTCAATATAACCTAATAACGAGAAGATTCATGTAGCTGGCCCTAAATAGTGTTGGGACTTTGTGGCTTGTAATAGTTGTTTTGATGCATTACTACTAAGGTGGTATAACTGTTTTATGACAAATACAATAACAATCCATGCAGAAAAGCCTTAGGAATATGATGAAAATTTGAATTTTCTGTCATTATGCATGTTAAGAATGGCATAGTTTAAAATAAACTAGGAAACTCAGGCAACAGCATCATAATGCCACAACAAATACATTAAGAAACTAGAATATGAGAGGAAAACAATGGTTTACACCAACCATTTTCTGTTGCTGGCTTATTCAAAAATGGGCAATGATTGGAAAATCTTAAGAACACAGGCTTGTTATTTTTCCAGGTTGACTCATACTGCATCATGGACAATCCTTTCATAGAACATAATTATCTTCATTGAGTCAGTCAGTTGACTTTCTCTTAGCAAAAATTTCACCATGAGATCATGGCATTATAAGTGTTGAGATTTTCAAACCCACCAGTTCAGGAGTAGGAATTAAATAAAACTGGAAAAATTAGAACAGCCGCTGAATGCTTGCTGCTCTTCCTTCAAAGCCATGAGAAAAGTTTTAGGAAATATTAAGACATCATCTAGTGGCAACCGTGACTAACAGAAGACCTTTTTTTCTACAATCTGATGAGTTCATGATTCTATCTAGGTATATCTACTTCTATCTGAAAAGAAAAAAATCTGCGTCCATCTAGAATATTTAAAAATTAGATTATTTACGGTTCATATATTGGTGGAAGGGGTGTAATTTTATCTGATCTGATTATATGAGTATTGCATTACTGTCTTTCTCATTTGTCTAGTAAATATATGCTTCACTGTACTATTTTGTAAACTTTCTGAAGCAACTTGGACGAGGAAAAGTAATCAAAATGTCCTAATTCATTCATATTGGACCAACAAAGTCATCCTTCTTGTGGGCTTACAATGTTTTGGATAGTAATTAGGTTCCTGAAATATGTTTTTGACATCACATAATTTTCTCATCTACATAATTATTCAAATATTTAATATTTTTTCAATGACTCTCCTCTAAACTATATCTGAAGCTTATCCTACCTTCTTGGACATATTAACTTTATGTTTTTCTTTGCTGACTGTTGCAATCTCCATGAGTAGCTTCTTCTGCTTCCTGGAAGCAACTCTTCGTAAGTCAAAATGCAGTTCTTTTTCTTCTTACTAAGCTAGCTAAGTTATTTGGTGTCTCAAAGGAGAACTAATTACCTTCTATAATGTATTTGAGCACAGACGAAATGACAGCATTTTGTTGTTCCTTATTCTTTCTTAGGTGTTCATCTTGTATGGACATGATTTCTTTGATTTACTCTCCTCTAAACTATATCTGAAGCTTATCCTACCTTCTTGTACATATTAACTTTATGTTTTTTCTTTGCTGACTGTTGCAGTCTCCATGAGTAGCTTCTTCTGCTTCCTGGAAGCAACTCTTCGTAAGTCAAAATGCAATTCTTTTTCTTCTTCCTAAGCTAGCTAAGTTACTTGGTGTCCTCAAAGGAGAACTAATTACCTTCTATACTGTATTTGAGCACAGATGAAATGACAGCATTTTGTTGTTCCTTATTCTTTCTTAGGTGTTCATCTTGTATGGACATGATTTCTTTGATTTTTAGTAAATTTTGATCATGCCATATCATAGAATGGTGTTGGCACATGGGCTGTGCCACCTGCTGAAGGTGAGTCGAAGTGCCATACCTGACCCTTTGTCATACCACTATGGGCACATTACTAGAATGAGTGTGACAAGGAAAACTAAAATTTTGTCTAAGAAAATTGAAGATCTTTTTAACAAGACCTTATTGGATGTTAAATAGACTAATAGAGAATACATGGCGATGGATAACTAACAAAGTCAAGAACAAGAAGTCATAAGATTGAACAATTAGGGGAGGCCTGCATTAAAATAGTATATAGATATGACAAAAGAATGTGGTTGAGAATAACACTACCAAAAAAATGTTTTATGTAATAAATACCAAAAGAATTAAATATGCTCACTTGTACAGAAAGAGGTTCTTTAAAATTTGTATGTGCTCAATCAAGATATTGTGATATCCAACAGAAATAAGGAATACCTTTAAACGTCTAGATAGCTCAACTGTGTGCAAAATATTAGCAAGTTTTGATTGCCCATAAGCAAAATAACAATAATACCTGAAAAAAAACTATATTAGTGTCACATGAATAGATATAAAAGATAAAGTTACAAAAAAGATCTTAACAATTAGATAGTTGACTGAGCATAAATCAGAAAATGTCAACTCTAAATTTACATCAGTATTTGAGAAGTTCACCCTGATTTATCATTAATCTTGTCGAAACGAATGCCTTACATGGCGATGGATAACTAACAAAGTCAAGAACAAGAAGTCATAAGATTGAAAAACTAGGGGAGGCCTGCATTAAAATAGTATATAGATATGACAAAAGAATGTGGTTGAGAATAACACTAACAAAAAAAAGTTTTATGTAATAAGTACCAAAAAGAATTAAATATGCTCACTTGTACAGAAAAAGTTCTTTAAAATTTGTATGTACTCAATCAAGATATTGTGATATCCAAGAGAAATAAGGAATACCTTTAAACGTCTAGATAGCTCAACTGTGTGCAAAATATTAGCAAGTTTTGATTGCCCATAAGCAAAATAACAATAATACCTGAAACAAAACTATATTAGCATCACATGAATAGATATAAAAGATAAAGATACAAAAAATATCTTAACAATTAGATAATTGACTGAGCATAAGTCAGAAAATGCCAACTCTAAATTTACATCATTATTTGTGAAAGTTCACCCTGATTTATCATTGATCTTGTCGAAACGAATGCCATTAAGGTAAGTAAGCCTGTGTCCCTCAGATGAAACATTCACTATCCTGCCCTCAACATTACAACTGCGTGTCATATTCTTCATCTTTTCCAACAAAAGATGAGTGAGAAGAAAATGACCTGAATAATGAGAAACACATTTTATCAATTTACCATAGTGAATTCCTTAAAGCATGTATAGGCATGTCTCAAAGATCTCGTTCTGCTAGGATTACACTTCTCATTACAAAAAGATCAAAGAGAGTGATTCTAGCAGATAATTATATAAACCATACGAAAGATATAGAAAACTCTACAAAGAAGACAAGGCTATTATAAGACATATACCAACAAAAAATTCCTTTGACAACAATTAGTATTTCATCAAAGGAAATTAGCGCAACAATAGAGGTGCTAATTAATATTGCTGTAATGCTGACATCGGAACTTATTAAAAAGTTAAGATGTCATATAAAGTGGGATATGGCTCAAATTCCACATAGAAACAAACATTGTTCACTTAGCATCACTAGAGTTCCATAGTTTCTGAAGATGATGGATTAGAAACATTTATGTATCGAAATCTTATAGCTATCAGTATATAGTGGAAGATTCTACTACTTTTTGTATTTAAAACAGATTTCAATCCATTTTCATAAAAAGTGATATAATAGCAATGTAACTCACCTATGTGGTTTGTTGCAAACTGAAGCTCGATACCATCATGTGAACACATAAAGGGAGTTGCCAAGATTCCTGCATTATTACTTGAAGAGAAAATGCAAACATGTCATGTCATCTCCTGACATCCTAAACTGAGTTTGAGAGGTAGCAAAAAAGATCAGAAGTACACTCAAAGGAAGACCCAAAATGTACATCCATTATACACTTATAATTTTTTGCTTATTAGCATGAATGTTTGAGATTGCTTACATAAGGATGTTTAGTGGAAGATTTAGAGCGCCAAATTGTGAAGTGAATTTCTTTACTGATGCCATTGAGCTCAGGTCCAACTCCAAGACATCAACTTTTGCATTGGGGATATCCTTAATGATTGCTTCTTTAACATTATGGCCCGCAGATAAATTCCTCACTCCCATAACAACATGAACACCATGGAGTGCCAGAACACGTGCAGTTTCAGTGCCAATGCCACTTGATGCTCCTGTAATTAAGATGAAATATTAATCTCACAAATTTTTTGTATAATAAGCTCACCATTTGTCTAATGAATGACCAAATTCTTCCAAGCATACAAATCTCTTCGAGTCAGTAATCATGAGTTCCTATGTTAGTTTTCTGCAAGTTTTCCCTTCATGTTATTGTAGCCACCTTTTTTCCTCGAAGGAATAATATCACACCATGTTTGCTGGTTCCCTACTTGTTTTAAACTTTAAAACCTTCAGTTATTTATCACATAGTTGGCATTCTATTAAGCTGGAGAAGTGTTTTCATGTCTTACCATTCTATTAAGCAGAATACTAAGTTCAAATGATTGGCATATATCACATAGTTGCCAGGTGATCAAAAGCTAGAGTCATGATGTTTACCACACTTTTACATTGCTGAGATGATTATAAAGTTCACAGTTATATATATGTTTTGCAATATGCTAAAGCCTTAAGTTTTGTTTATCATAACCAAATAGTAAAAATTAATCGTTCCAGCTGTTACTGCTCTCATAAATTTATGGTTTGTTCAAAAAGAAAACATAAATTTAAGATCCCATTATTCTCTAACAAAGAGTACAAGCTAACACGTGGTCTTCTAGACCTATCATGCGATGTAGTACCAAACTATGAGCTGCAGTTGAGTGGGTGACATGCAATGTCAAGCATTATGATGGCAGAACAATCAAATTCCTAAAAGAAAAATGTACTACGATCAATAGGAAGCATTTCATATTTTTGTACATGACCAAACACACCGAATGGCCTAGTTGATGAATGCAGAAAACTTGTGAATTCGCTTATGTGCTGTCATAAACATTCCAAACTGACTAAAATGAAGCTTGAGATCTTATAATCCCCACTAAGAGCAGTTCTTTTCACGCTGAAGAAGAAAGGAACACCCGAAAGAGCAGTCTTCTGAAAATGAAGAATAAGACGACCCGTAATCCCAAATTGGCACTATTCTATAGTTGTAATCCAAGTGAGCCCATTCATTCTACACCACTAAAGTTGCCCCTAAACAGAAGAAATCTTGTTAAAAAAATGCTAAAATTTAACCAAGAAACGAAAGATCACCAACCAAATACTCCGCACGTCCCTTATTTCCTCGATGCACGAAGCTGCCCCTAAACAGAAGAAATCTTGTTAAAAAAGGCTAAAAAATAACCAATAAACGAAAGATCACCAACCAAATACTCCGCGCTTCCCTTATTTCCTCGATGCACGAAGTAATAAACAGACTGGCAAATCTTCATCGCAACTAGATGATTAAGTATGCATATAAGCAACAAGTTTTTCCAGCATCGGCAGTAAGTCCAAGGAAGAGAAGCATAATCTTGGAGAGTAAATGGCAGGGAAACAGAGAGATAAAGAGAGGAATCCCGTAAACAGAGGAGCACCTGTAACAATGGCAGTCAGCCCACTCCCATCGAGTCCCTCCGTCACTTCCTCGGCCGTGGAGGAGGAGGAGAAGCCGGACGGCCCTCGCCTGTGGAACGGCCACATCTCTCTCTCTCTCTCTCTCTCTCTCTCTCGCTGGCTCGCTCGCCGCACCAATTCAAACAGGACGTCTCGGACAGTCAATGATTCAGTGTCCAAATTTGGTCAGATCCGTGAACGAGATACGTGTTATTACATATATATCCTTGCAGATTTGTGGAAATGATATATATATATATATATATATATGTATGTATGTATGTGATCCTTCTATTAGAAAAAACTCAAATTAACCACTTCAAATAATAGTTAATAGAAAATATATGTAAGTAAATTAAAATTATAAAATTCAATTTTGGTCATACGACTACAAGTAATCCATGCTTGACTTTTAGATCCAAGAAATGTGGAGAAGGTAAGAATCTTCTTTTTATTTATTTCATTATTGCATCAACCCAGTTGTCATTCCATAAACGTTGGAAATAAATGTTTATTTTCTAATTCCATTGTCATGACAGTACTCCATTAAATGGTCAATGTTTCCATTGGCATACATGTCTGATCGAAATTGTTGGTCTCAGTCTCCATATGTTTGAAGAATGCAATTATATTAATTTTCATGCTGTTGAGTCACAAATTTCCAGGAAACATTGACGTGTTACGTTTGCAATCGAACCTTATCTGACCTATTCGAGGTGCGAGGAGCCAATTCTAATCCTTGATTGACCCAATCGACCAGATCTAATTGGGTCCAGATTCGGCTCAATCATTTCGATCCGGTCCATGGTGTCCAACCTCTTTTGACGAACGAGTCGCATACGACGGATCCAATTCTAATATTTTGATGGGTCGGGTTAAACTCATTTGTTCGGCCGCCGAGTTGATCGAACCCAATTGACCCGATCTAATTGGGCACGCTGGCTGCAGACCGATCAGGTTGAACCAGGCCCATGGTCGAGGTAGGGAGTTATATGGAGTGGGGCAACCCCATTTTGGCGCTGCGTGCGCGTAAGATTCATAGGATAGAGCTCGTCTGGTTCGCCCGCCCCCAAATCGGGAAACGAGGGGGAGAACAAGATAATTGAAGAGGCCAATTTCTTCCAAAACCCTAGAATTCGTCTTACCCAGTCCTAAATTTGAGATCAAATATTCATGACACTCGGTCCATTTCGTTCTCGGATCAAGTTCCTCGCTCGCAGTCGGCCGCGGTGAACCCTAGCCCGCCACTCGCTCGCTCTTGGGCGCGGTCTTGGAAGACGTTCTCGTGTCAGGTAGTGGGATCTTGTTATGTTTTATCTTGGAATCGGGAAAATGGGACTATGAGTTGGGCGGTTCTTTGGTCCTCCATTCGTTTTTATGTGGAATATTTGTTGGGTTTCGCTTTGGTTTCTTGTTTTCTAGACCGTAGGTAGTTTAAATCTTTGCGTCTTGGGAGAATCTGTGCGGTTTTGAGATGAGGGCTTTGGGGTAAAGGTGGATCTTTCAATGTTGTTTGGTGATTGATTACTGAATTGTGTTGTCTTTGCCAGTATTTTTCTGGATCATGTTTTGTTCTTACATTTGTAAATGGAAACAGTATGACGTTTCCACCTTTTCTTCGACCTTCCACCTGTTCTTACATGTTCCACCTTTTCTGGAACATGTTGCCTTTGTCTAACGAAGTGTGGATCTGTTGGTTAACTTGTGGTTTAGCATGTGGGTGGTTGCAACTAATGGGATTGGCGTAGATTTTGATTAATTGTGAATAGGTATAATTTTATAGCAATGATTTTCTTTTTGTTGCTTTTCCAAGGTAAGCATGATGTCATTTCAAATACTCATCGTTACTAACATGTTGGTTGGGAAAGTAAATTTGCTTTGCTGCTATGTTTTGTTTCCTGCACCAAAAGCTTGTTCAGGCAATGTCAAACTTGTGTTGAAGTTGGTAAAAGTTGGCATGTCTAATGGTATCCATCGTAAATTTGTACATTCATCTGATCATCATAACATCATTGTTCTCACCTGAAAACCTTGAAAGTGAGAGTTGTGGACTTATTCTACAGCATAGTGCCACATTAGTTGTCACTGTTGGGCTCCTGTGGTTCTTTTAGAGTCTAATAGAATGGTGTCCTGCTTTGTGCTGCTAACTCTTTGATGATGGACCTTGTATGATTCTACTGCATTATAAATACGATATTTGTGGTGTACACAAGGTGTGATCCATGGATTTCAATGAATTTCTCTCTATTAAGACTAAGGGTGTTAAATAAGGAACTGAATTTAGAATAGAGAGAACTTTGCTGTGGATGATTGGCAAGTTTTTTAATGTTTCATATGTACTTTGTGTCCATTTCTATTATTACTTTCTGGCAGACCTTATCCATCTTTCTAACTGTTATTTCTTTTCTCTTCATAGGCCAAGCAAGTGATTGAAGAATCTATTTAATCAGCATGGTTTTTTCCTATTAGTCACCGTTTTGATGCTTAAAGAGTATATCTGTGCACGTTATGCAGAGTTATATGTCCTTGAAGTTATATATTGTGTTGTGTGGGGTTACTTTTGTAAACAATTACTATCTTCTCTATTATCAAAGGTCTTGTTGCTGGGGTAGATCATTCATTAATGCCCAATATTGGAGTTCTGAACTTGGTGGATCAGTTTTGTGACTTTGTTGTCATTCATTTTTCTCTCTCTTCTCATTTGCAAAGAGGTTTCCATCGATGTCAGAGAGCGAAAAGGCTATAATAAAGCCAGAGGTATATTTGACATTGCCATGAATTTTTCTAGTAAAAGAATATATTTCATTTGTCTTATTGTCATAACTATTTTTTGGGTGTCCCTGTTCTTCAGAAGTTTTCACTGGTGCTCCATGGTCACTGAATCAACAGATTTTATTGTGTTCCTTGGAATCAATATTTGACACTCTGAATTTTTTGCTCCATCGATTTCCTTGTATTCTTTTTTGTCTATGTCCAGTTTTAGTCACATTCTATATCATGTTAGTGACATCTGACAGTTCCTATGAAGTAATTATTTAAATATTAGTTTGTTCATCAAGCTAATTAATGTGAAGACAAAAAATAACAAGATTAACTATTTTTGTAATAACAGGTCATGAAGTCATTTATCTGGCTCCAATTGGCTGATGGGTCAATTCAACAAGTTGAAGAGGAGGTTGCAATGTTTTGTCCCATGATATACCGAGAGATCCTCCAGACAGGGATGGGATCTTCTAAGAACTATGCTATATCTTTACCTGAACGTGTCAACCCGGCAATTCTCAGCTTGATATTTGATTATTGCCGATTTCATCAAGTTCCAGGCCGCTCAAATAAGGTTTTTGTCATATTATTTCTTTTTTTACTGGCTACACCAAATTTTCCTTTCAGTGTTTCTAAATACGTTTCCCACAAAAGGCATTTAATAATGGCCATACTTCTCAAATCTTTGATTTTACATACATATCCCTGTTAAACCACAAAAGTGATAATTGGCCCTAAATTCAGGTATCATCTCTGGGCTGCTAGAAGTCTGACATAATTGGACACGAGGACTAAGATTTCCCTTTTCGAATATGCCCCTACATCAAATAGGACACATGTAATCTAAGCAGGAACAAATCCAGGGATTAGGTTGGGTTGGGTGGGTGTTGGGGATAATTAGGTGTCATATAGCTTTCTAACTGTTGCTCTATGATGTGTAGGAACAGAAATCCTTTGATGAGAAATTCATCAGGATGGACACAAAACGACTATGTGAGTTGACTTCTGCAGCAGACAGCCTCCAACTAAAGCCATTGGTCGATCTTACTAGTCGAGCACTTGCTCGAATGATAGAAGGGAAGACACCAGAAGAGATTCGGGAGACATTTCATTTGCCAGATGATCTTACTGAGGTAATTTTTTTCTCTTTTAATTACATGTTCTTATTTCTTCTTGCACTTACTCTGTGTATGGGGTTCCTATATCAGGAAGAGAAGCTGGAGCCATTGAAAAATGTGAATGATGATCCACGAATTCGGTTGCTCAATCGATTGTATGCTAAAAAACGAAAAGAATTAAAAGACCGGCAGAAATTAAAGGTAGTTTAGCACCAGGATTTGATTATTCTTTTAATTCAGAAATGTCTGCTCTTCTCCCTGGAGATGTGTTTTAGATATTTTGCTGTCAAAACTTCTGTGTGAATTGTTATATGGCTTTTTTTTACACTTTAAAATTTATTCCTAAAGGGTACTTAAACTTGTTTCAGAACACTGAAGTAAAGGAAGAGAAGAAAGATGAGCGTTCAGTTGATGAAATCTTATCTTTTATAAATGGAGATGAAGGTGTTTCCAGAGACTGATCTCTAGTTTCATTATATTTTTGTTTCTAATGCCACAATTTATGACTCGCTTTTGCTTTCGAATTATAACCCTATCTGCTTCAGTTTTCACTTTATAAATTTTCTAACTTGTCTCTTACTATTTTTTGGTTTTTTAAATGGCTTATCTGTCTCCTGTTATGGTATCTAAGATTTGTATCATGGAACCTTTGATTGCACCAAAGTCGAAAACCACATCTGTTCTCGATTTTATTATCCATATTTCATACTGGTCTTTTAGATGCATGTTCAGGGGCTTTTAGCAAATCCTCTTTCTTAAAGTTGTCTTGGTTGGGGGTTTAGTCACCAACTTTTGGGGAATGTTAGGTTGATCAAGTCAGATGCATGTTCTTTTATCAAAGTCCTCTTTCTTGATGCCTTTTTTGTTTTGATTTCTGTTCTATAAAGTTTCTGATGTTGGTGATGATGTGCTTACTCAGAGTTCAGTCATGTTTAAACATAAATATTCCTTGGGATTCTGGTTATCGTCATCTCATAACCTATCCATTTTAATAAAAAGGGCTTGGTTATTGGTTTTTATTGTGAGCTCTGGTGGAAACCTTTTTATCTAATCTTTTTTTTCCTACATAAGCTGGTTGTTTGCTTGCTAGCACATAGTGGTTTACGTCGGAGGGATGGTAACTGCACCTTGTTAAATCTAATTCTTTGAAATGCTTTGTTATGTGGCTTCTTTCTCCCCTGAAGTCTCAATAATTACTGAAATTGATTTCATTCTGCTTGTGCAAAACATGTTTGAGGTTAACATTTGAAGTGTGATGTTGATGACTTCTTCAGATCAAGTGTTAAAAATGCTGTCTTATGACCTTTTCATTTTTGGCAGATTCTAAAGGAGTTAAAGCTATTAAGAATAAGAAAAAGAACAGGAAGAAGAAAGACCTACCAAAAGATATTTCCAGAAATGACCCTGCCAAAGTGCACAAGAAGGTTACTGGTTTTCTTTGCTTTCTTTTGATGATGAGATTTACAATTATCATTTAATAGTTTTAATCTATTATTTATTTTGATGTTTGGACTATAGAAGGAAGCTACTTTTTCTCCGAGTCCAAGTCAAAGTTCAGAAGCACAGGAGAACGATGAAGATGCTTTTGCATCAAATGGTGAATTTGAAGATGGTGATATTGATGATGAGTTAGATCCTGCAGTGAAGGAAGAACTTGATAGGCTAGTGCTGTTTGTCCTTTTGCATGATTGCTGATGTTTCATTTCTTATTTTATTTAACAGGCTATGTTTATGAAAACTAGTTTATGTTAAACTGATTTATACATTTTGTTTCTTGGTTTACTTCTGAAGATAATTTGATTGATCCATATTTTTTGTTGTGTTATGTTGGTGATTTTTTAGTATGAATTTGATATTTAATTCTAAACTGCCTTGTATAAGCATATTTATATCTGGGCCTTTTTATGGTCAGATACTTATTCTTATTAAAATGGTATTATTTATAATGCTGAGAAGAGAGTGCCTTAGATATTTTCCTTTTTCCCTTGCAAAATTGTTAATGTTTTAACATACTGCTAGTTATTTTCTTGAAAAGGTCATTGAGAAGTGGATAATTTTTTTTGAATATTTATAAAGATTGTCATTAGGATGTGGGTATAAAAAAATTTCAAGTGTTTACTTGACCTTGTCTTGGTATTAGAATCCATCTTCATGTATCAAGACCATTTTAGCTGGTTTTCTAGGTTTTACAAACTTAGGTTATCCCAGAAAGAGTCGACAGGAACCCAGCCTGGTAAAGTGGTTCCTTGTCATTGTAGTTCTGGTCACTTGGTCATTTGAAAAACACTAAAGTTGAAGCCCTAGGTTCTGTTCCATTGGTTGTTTTGACCAAATAGGCAATCTTTATATATACATTCTTGGATAACAATTCCATTTCTGGCTTGGGAGTAATATTTTTTATAAAAATATTTTGGCAAGTGAGATTTTGGCAAGTGAGTAGTATATACATTCTTTTATAAAACTAGGTTGCAAGTGAGATTTTGGCATCCGTGTCCCTGAAACTTGGTTTCCAGAAGGTTTCATAAGCACATTTGAGGTGGTGATGCTCTGTCTCTCTCTATCTCATCTATTACCTAATAGAAAAAAGAAGCTTTTGGGATGTCTTTATCAGCCGCCTTTCATCTCTTTTTTGTTGTAATTCAATGTACAAGCTGACCTAACTTTATAGTTCCCAACGTAGATTGGATGTATCAGACTGAGATGATCCCTACATAATACAAATTATGAAACATGTAAAATTCCACCTTTCTCTCAGCCGTCACCTGTAAAGTTACAACAAATATGTAATTGAAACTTATCAAAAGCATAGTGATCCTTTTGCTGATGGCTCATCTTTAGAATGACATATTTTATTAAACTCAATAATCTGATATTTTCTTGTGGGAAAAGTCTGCTGTATGACTATCCTATGTTTTCAATTTTTTCTTTTTCCTCAAAAGGTTACTCTCTGCTGATGTCTGCCGTGTTTTTTTTATGGCATCTTACCTGATGTGATATCTTTAAAATTTTTTGATGCTCAAGTATAATAATCATATCCTTAATTTATTTGGTGATGTATTTTTTAATAAGTTATACGGTACTTACAGGTCTCAGCAATTGTTGCTTGTACATTTAGGATGTGTAAAGCTTATTATCCATTTTGTTTTATGCAGAGAAGTGGAAGATTTTGCCAGGAGACTAAATTCTGATTGGCCTGAAAGAATGCAAGAAATTTTGTCTTTTGGACAAGATAGAAGGCTCGTTCCAAATTTGATGAACTCTAACGGTTCACTTAAGAAGTTCACAGGTCTTGTTAAATTCTTTGTGCTTCATGTTATGTGTAATTAGGGGATTGTTTTACTTCGTTTGTCTTATGTTGTAGCAGGGCAGACATACCTGCCATGCTATCGTAACTATGATTTTTCAGTTTTTCTACTTTTGATTTTGCTCTCTTTTATCTTTGTATTCTTTTTATTTCTTCAGAAAAGCCTGCCTTTATATTACCTTATAACTTAGAGACTTAATGGAAAGGGAAAAAGGGAGAAAAGCTTGAAGTTAAGGTTCCTCTCCGTCATGCTTTCGTGCTCAGCAACTAGCAGGGACCATCTAGCTCGTCTCTCTCAGTCTAGTGACATTTAAGCTCTTGCATTTCAAAATAAAAAATAAAATCTTAAAATGAAAATGTTTACTTTTCCATTCTTTCCCAAAGACAATTGAAAATTCAACATATTAGTGGATGCGTATTTATCCTTTTTTTTGTTTTCAAATCATGTTTTTGGCCGATCCCAATTCCCTGATTCTATCTAGTGTACCCAAATCCTGGACCTCTTATTTGACCCTAGTCCCAACCTTACAAGCTTTAGTTTATGTTCTAGGCTATCATTTGAGGGGCTAATTACAAATTTCTCCTGAAGTTAGACCTCCTTAGCATCCTGATCCCTAGACTTAAAAATTTTATATTGAAATCCTTATAGTTATGAAAGTGAAACATCTATGTCTATTTACCCAAACGTTGTCGATTTTATTGATGAAAACACAAAAATAATGGGCTAAAAGGTAATTTCAACGTTCTAGATGATGATGGCGAATGATGTCGGTGGTAGCGGATGATGTCGTCGCTGGGGGCCCACTGATGGTTGCTGTGGATGAGAAAAGCGATGGCGAGAGATGAGGGTCGCTATGCATCTGCATCGACGTCGACACAGTTGTCGAGTTGCAAAAGGGCTGCTCTCCTCATCCACAATAGCCACTCGTGGCCCTCAACAGCGTCACCATCCGTCACCATCGATGTCGTCCGCCACCACCAACTGGAACGTTGAAATGACCCTTTTATCTATTGTTTTCGTGTTTCCGTTGGTAAAACTGACGGCGTTAGAGTAAATGGACCTAGTTGTTTTACTTTCATAACTTTAGGGATTCCAATGTAAATTTTTTAAGTCTAGGGATCAAGATGCTAAGGAGGTCTAATTACATGGGGTAATTTGTAATTAGCCTATCATTTGAGGCATGGGTAGAACTTGAGCTTCTCACCATGATTGCCTAGAAAATAGAAGAAAATAAATCATTGAACAGTAGTTTAAAAGTGCATGAAACTTGCACTATGCAGAACCTTAGAGGGTTCCATGATTTGAACCACTGATTCCTAGGTCTCTAAAGAGCAATGTCACTGTGGAAGCAGGACTCACCCTTGACAGCACACAAAAAGTCGAGGTACAAAAAAACACAGTGAAGATGTTTAGTTGAATTTGTAAAGATGGTTCTGCAAGAAGTTGTGTAGACAGACAGTGAAAGTTATCGAGCAACCATTTATGCCCCATCCAAATAATTTTCCAAGTTTTATAGGTCCATATCTTTCTTAACAGCTTAAACTTTTGGGGTTTGTGGTAATTTAATATAAAATCATTTTCATGATACCTAGTAAGTTGTGAATTTGTATCTGTACCTGTCCCTCTTTATTTAAATTGATGTTCAATTAATATTTCAACAATGTCCTTCCCTTTAATTGGCTTGCAGCATTTAGTTGGGTTTAATTTTACGTGTCAATTCTAATCTAACTTGCATGTGAGAGAGATCAATTGGGCTCTTTCTTGGCAGTTTAAGCATTTGAGTTCCGTGGTAACCCAATGTAAGACATTTATCAATACATGAGAAGAGAAATTGGTTGGATTTTGATGATGGGAAATGCACTTGAAAGTAGTTCACAAATCCAACTAGGATGGGTGCATTGATCGTCACTAAAAACCTATATCGATGAAAGCCTCATGCATTGGGTTCATCCTTTTTAAATTGATACACTTGAACATCATTAATTCTTGTGTGTATGAGCTTCTAAGAACTTGTGTTATGAAAAAGGTAGTTGCATCGGTATTTTCTTTCAAGTGTTGTGCCTAAAAGTTCTCTATGGCAGGAAAGTTTTTTGTTTTCCACTTTTTCTGGATATAAATGTCAGCTTCTTTGACAAGCGGATGCTTTTTTCTCATCTATTGCAGGATTGGACAGGAGATAGTTGTTCTGCATAAATTCTACGCAAGGGTATCTCCTTTTCCAGAAGAGTTGGAAGGACCAACTTGGCCTATACTTGCACTGCTTGCCAAAACCATCTCATGGGGAAGCAAGCAGGTGGCCTAGTTGATGGATGTGACAATGCTTATGTGAGAGCTTCTTGCAATTGTATGAGCCTTTGCCCTCTACCAGATGACGGAAATGGCTTTTGTTGCCCCTTTGGACCCTTCTTTGAATTGACCTAGTTTAAAATTTTGCTTGGCCTTTTTCTTTTTAATGGGTGTATAACATTTTTAGATGATAGCTGATGCCATCAGTCTGATCTGCCTAACTTGCTGCAGCTCAGTTTTATTTAAGCTCTTGTGGATTACTACTCCATTTTGCCAAGACTCTAAACCGACCACATCTGGAGTCCGGTTGAAGTGCTGCTGCAAGGGGCCATGATCCACCGAGGTGCCTTCAAGGGGATGAGTGACCATCCCTGGTAAATGTTCAACCTTTAGGTGATATAATTTGTTCCACGAGTTATATACGCGAAAGCCACCCTGTTCCAATCTTGTATAATTTGCTATGTTGTTGGATATTATTATTTCTTCTATGGTAATTTTGTTTTGTTCTAGTCCAATTTGTAGTTTCCCAGGCATGTGAAAGACTCGGCGTGTATGTACTTTCGAGCACTTGATACTATATAATTAGCATAGGATTGGCTATGGGTTGGCAGGACAAGTGTAGATGGCAATCACCCCTTTTCAAGTTCTTTCTTCAACAAAATTTTTTTATCAGACAATAATGAATGGGCTGAACTAGCAGGATTGAGCAATCTATGAGCATCACAGCTGCCTTTGTTATTTTCTTTAGATTATTATATCAGATGGTATTGTCTGGTATATCAGATTATTTTTATCAGATCCGTGTAGGATCCTGAAATCAAAATATGTTTTCATCACTCGTCTTTCATATAAACATTCTAAACTGTTAGTTGCCATTCAGATCTGGATAGGAAGCACAGTTCTTTGAAGGATAAACAAATGGGTAGAGCAACAAAGGAGGAACCAAAAGGAGCTGTGTACATGGAACATATCATATTGCCTCTGGAACAACACTCGAAACGAATAGATACGGGCAACAGGAAGTGATGTTGTAATGAAAATGTTGCTGCATCGCTTGGATCTAGCAAGCAGGCATGGATGGAAACAATGAGATCTAGCGAAAGTAAATAATAATAATAATAATAATAATGAAGAACATTTATCTTTGCCGGAGTATGGAAAACTGGCACACGGCGGAAAGAATGCTCATAGGAGTAGAGAAGGCATTGGGTCCGACGACATCTTCAGAAACAAAGGAATTGTGGTGATGACCAAGAACAAGTTCAACAGCCGTTGGTACTTATCAAGAGCAAAAGAATCGATCGAGGTTTCCCTCTGATTTTATTTCATACGGCAAATCAATTCCAGTGCTTGATGCTGTTAAAACCATTGGGTTTCAGATACGAGGCCTGGCGACCTGTTCTCCACACTAACACCATCATCATGGTCGATGGTGATCAATCAGGACTGCCTCTGATTTAATTCCCCAGAAACAAGTCCATCGATGGAGGATCTTTCACTAGCCAAGGCCAAAGAATTCCGATTCAAATCTGCAGTCTGTTCATCACTTATGTGGAATTGTCGGCTCTTTGTTTGTCGTGAGTGACCTGAGCAGGTAATTGAGGAGCTTCCAAAGCAAAAACTGCCTTGAGGAACTCGTATGACGCGAAGAATATAGCCCCTTGGGAGACATACATAGCTAATCTTGGAGTCAAGCCCCTGAAAAAATGAGAAGAAAACGTTGATCAGATTTAAGTGAAGAACCAATATGTCAAGCAAACATATCTAGACCACCAACACTACCACGCCATTGGCAGCAGACGAGAAAATAGGGTCCGTATGCGAGGATGACCTGTACTATATACTTGGAGAAAATTCCATGCACCAAGCAAGCATGAACTAGGGAATTAACACACATCGTTCTACCTGTAAAGGCCTTGCAAGCCTTCTTGTCTAGCTATTTCTTGAAGCGCATGACCAACCCCATTATATTTCCGAAGAGTTCCGGGAGCCTGAATGAAGATAAGGCATCAGAAGTGCAAAAATCGTCATACAGATTTCTCCAAGTTCAGCATATCATACATGCAAATGATCTGTGACTAAGATCGACATCAATTATCATGGAGAACTCACTTGCGTCTGCAATTTTGTCTTCACCACATCGAAGGGTGTCGAAAAAAGAGCAGCAGTAGATCCAGCAAGACCCCCACATAATAGCTGTAAAGATGACAAAGTTCCAGCAGTCAGATAGACTCCTCAAATCATCGAATTACAAGAATACTTGAATACACAGTAGAGAGTTGCATGAAAGAGGTGCTACTTAAATTGAAGTTGAGCTCTAGATACGGAGCCTGGTCAAAAGAACAGATTAACAGTAGTGTTAAAAGTATAAAAAATTATAAATTAAGATCGAGTCTCATATACTGGCTTAAGCTTTCAAATGCAATGAGTAGTAAAAATATTAAAGATGGTGTTGAAGCAAAAGATCCTAATTTCACATCTTCACCAGGTTACGTTTATAAAAATATATCCTTGATTAATATTCCATTGTGTTGGGTTGAGCCTTTATCATCCACACACGAGAGTGCCAAAAGTATAAATCAAGATCATGTTTTATTACCTGGCCGAAACCTGTAGATGCAATGGTATTGATAAAAAAAAAAAAAGTAGAACTGCAAATTCCTCTATGCTTATGGTTAATTGCTCAGGCTTGTAGTTTCGTAGGCCAAGGTGCATAATTTTGTGTCCTGATAACGTACCAATCAGGGCTCAAATCGACATCATACCGATTTTTACCATTAGACCGAGTGTCGAGTGTCAATGAGCGGTAGTGTACCAAGTTTTCGAAAAAGAAAAGCTAAAAAATGAGAAAAAAAAAATAAGCCACAACTCGATATAGGCCTTGTACGAGATGGTACAAGTCCTGCACCAGGTATACTATCCAATTGATGTCGGTCCGCATACCGGTAGGTTGTAAGTCAGGGAAATACCCACCCGTATTAGACAGTACCAGGTAATATTGCAAACCTTGCTATAGGTTAGGTTGGGTTGTCACGCCTTTCATGTAAGAAGCATGAATCCAATTATGTGTTTGAGATCCTTAGTCAAAATCTCGATCTATATTTAGTAAACGTGCAATGAGTCACATAACCTTTTTTTCCCTATATTCTAAATTGATACTCACACTTCCTGTTTTTATATTTCTTAGTATTGGAGCAACGAGGGCATCCATAGGTAGCCCTCGTTAGTAATTAAGCTAAACTTGTTATATTTTATGTTGTGTTCATCATTCGAAATTTATGCAATATGTTTTTGTTGCTTTTATAAGAGTGCTCTCTTTAGTCGGTTAGGAACATGTAAGAAACCCTAAAAATCAAGTTCCCCTCTTACTTTGTTTGAACATTCTTTCAAACCCCTTCAGATAAATTAACTTTAGAAAATGCTGACAGCTTAGAAGTTATAAATTCCATTGGAGTTGGATCAAATAAATAACACAAGCCTTCCAGAAGGTTTTTAGGGAAATATAAAATTAAGTTTGAAACTAGTAAAGCCTCTTATTATTAGTTCCACAGGTAAGTTACATAAGTAATTGTATAATGCTAGAAAAAGGAATGTGATATAACTAACAGTTTGCAATGTGCTAAGACCTCCTTCAGGCTTTGAAGAGAGCTGCTTCAAACTTTCGTACGTGTAAAACTGCAATTTTAAGGCCTGAACTTGTTATTTGAGTAGAAAAAACAATAAACTTTTTTAATGTTTCTAGTTGAATTGCAAGGATAACTGAATGGGAGAACACGCCTTGATAATGGAGTGTGGAATGTTTCTACAAAGAACTGCCCTCCACCCGGCATATAATGAAGGCAGTCCACCCTTCTCAAGGCAGCCAACAAAGGCATTCCTGTGAAAACAATCTCTAGTTGAAGTTTGATAAAGAGAAAATCTTAGAATTATGAATCTATAAGACATATCAGACTCTTTGGTCCTGTGGACATAAAAATTCTGAAGCTAAAACACCATCGTTTGCTTTAACAAGGTCAACTAATGGAAGATAAATTCCTGTAATGATCAAATTGTAAGAAAAATTGTGATTTATTTGCTGGTAGAGATCAAAATTTTATTTTGACGTAATAGCTTTGGAATGTTATCTTGTCATCCCCTATCAAACTCAATAACCCATTTTTGATTGAAAATAAATTATGTTTCAGTTGTTTCTATATGGAATTTCCGAGTTTCGAACACAAAAGATTTACAAGTAACAAAAGAAGAAGGATCCAAAATATGATTCAGAGTAAATAGTCAAAACAATAACCTTTTTGTAACTCTGTGCAACTAATACATTATGTTGTGTGTTCTAAGATATATAGGGCCATATTTCACATCCTTCAGGACATATCATTTAGTAATTCATGGCAGGCTTGAGTATTACAGATCTAAAATTTATTATACCAGCATAATAAGCCTGGAACCTAATCATCTAGAATTGTTTCAGCTTTAAAATTTTAGCATGAAGAAAAAACAAGGGAACCCAACTACGAAATGGGTCTCAGTAAACAAATGAGCAGATCTAGTTGGAAATTCTTGATGAACATCATATTAATTGGTTCCATTTTAGCAGTGTCTTAGAAGATTCAATGAAGGTTAATTTACTTCAATCTATATAATCTATAAGGTTTGGAACCATATGTATAATCCGAATGACCATTATTTTTTTCTTTTATTCTTTTGTCCTTAATCTTTAAAAAGTCTATGTACCTTTTTTATTGAGTAACATGAATGGCATTCTTGCTTTAATAGCAGCCAAATGACAAACTTGCACCATTAGATGTTGAATCAGGTTAACCTTCAAAAGTAAATGCTTCATTAGTAATCTTTGTCATGCTAGAAAAGAATGAGGCTAGAGATAAAGGAAACTAATTCTTCATAACACCTCTTTTAAAACACAGAATCCAAGAGTTAAGATAACATGTAAAGGTAATTCTTCATTACGCAACTTAAAACTGTAGGATATGGCTAAACAAATTACCAGCAATTTTGATACTGTGAACCAACTTGCATCTGTTGCTTTATACGTTCACTGGGAGTAAAGACAAAAGAAGTAGCTATACTTGAGCAGCCACCTGCAATGCAATGAGCAAAAGAATGGTTCTCCTGGATATGGATAAGCAGTTAGAGTATAGAAACAAATAACCATTATGTGTAAAAATTAAGAAAATATAACAGTTAACAAAAGAAAAAGAAGGGTCACCTTTGGCAGAATAGGCAGAAGAGTTCCCTTAACTGATTCGTATGTGAAGGTATAAATGGCAGAAATTGGGGCTGAGGAGGCAATATTGGCAGCTATCCCACGGTATAGCCCTGATAAACCTGTAGGGAAAGTCTACAAGCAGTTTCAGCAAGATTCTATCTACAATCCTCAAACCCATAGAACGTAAAACATGCAGAGGATACAACAAATGTTAGATATTTGATATTTTGAGCCCAATTGCACAGAATGACCAAAATTTTGGCTATTAACATTTAACATTACCTTTTTCTGATATGATTCTTTTGAGTGTGCAATAGGCCGACTTTTGAACCATGCCATCAGCCTGAATGATAGTTTTAACTGTGTCAACAGGATGAAGACAAAGGCTAACCATGATTCCAGCCAATGCTCCTGCAATTGCATGTCTGTTCTTGGCAAATACCTTTTTGAGTTTATCTTGTACTGTGATCCAATCGTTCAGTGTATACTGTTGTTCATATAAAAGTTCCCGAGGAAAGCTTTTATCATTCTTGTGAATGTTTTGATCACTGGGGATAGAAAGGACTTCTGAAACCTCAGTAAGTGAAGAAGAGACAACTCTGATAGCTTGTTGACATTGTCCACATGTGCAATCAGTCGAAGTTAGGAAATCAAAGTTGTAGCCCAAATGAAGGTTAGAATCATAGTTTCTCAATCCAACAACCGCTTCTTTTCTAATTGTCATTGGCATAAGTGAATATGTTGAACAATGAGAACCTTGAATGTGCAGATCTTTCTCGACTGTGTTCAATGAATGATCAGAAGAAGTATCATTACATTCGGAAATAACATAATTTCCTTTATCCTGACTGGTGGATATTTGAACTGGAGTTTTCTTGCCTTTTCCAATAGAACTGTGACCGGTAACATATTTCAGATCCTCCAAAGCGGAGTTCTCATTTATCCTTTCATATAATTTTGCTTTAACAGTAGGAGTCATGCTCCATGACATCTTATCATTTCCTACATGTGGATGAAAACCACTTAACCAGACATGTTTCGAAATGAAAGAATGACCTACATATCTATTACATGCAGGAAGCAGTAACTGTTTCTTAATCCATTTTAATTCCTCAAAATTTGATCTTACTGCAGGTGATGAAGAGCTTAAAGATTTGGGTCCATAGCAAAAGCTTTCACTTTTTGCAGTGAAAACTGCTGGATCTGCAACGTAATCCCAGATTCCAGCAACAGCTGATATGAACTCAGATGTACGTACTTGTTGGATGGGAGATTTGGTCTCAGATCGGGCATTGCCCTTTGCACGAGCTCTGGAGGCATCTTTCTGATGAGAAATTTTATTTGGCACATAAGATTGAACATCCAGAGGAGCCCACCGATATCTGCTTGAAGATTTATCATTTTTTGCACATCCATGAGAACATGCCATTATGAGGACCTTAAGCAGAAGCCATCTTGATGAGTAATGGGTAGCTGAATCAAATCAGATTAATCTCTGGACAGTTTTGACGACTTCAGAAACCACTAGGGACATCAACAACTGCAAACAAAACGTGTATACCAAATTAGCATGAACAACAGAGTCTGCACAATTGAGCAAATCCTGAAGATTAGGCATTTTGGTAAAGAAGGCAATGTCCTCCACATTCAAATGCTACATTTCAGGAGAAAAAGGTAAAGTCTCTAGCACACAACAAATCTCAGTAGAGCTACCTGAACTACCACAGAGGTGAGCTTGCTTCAACCGTGACCCAGCAATTAAAGTTGCAGACTTGATTAAATCTGCGGCCTACACCAAAAGAAAACCCACGGAAACCAGTCAAGCAATGCATGTTGGTGTAAGAGTCATTTAATCAAACAGAAACAGGGCACAATTGCAACTCAAAGAAACGAAATGAAGCACCGTGCAACAAGAATGGGGGAAAAACTTCCATCTTGTCCCCTAGCTCCACGGAGACATTCATTAAATACTATTACCTTTTTGTAGAGAACAGAAATCCAAGACCAGGACCAAATCGGAGAGGAGAAGGCCTACGTACCTCGAGACATGTAACAGCGTTGTGTAGAACAGATTGTCTCAAGCAAGCATCATAAAAAAGCAAGGGAAGACGGATTTATTCTGCAGTTTCTTGTGGAAATTTGGCGATATTCTGGCAATGTATGAGTGGAGTTGTCATTGGTTGCGGATTGGAAGGATGCGAAATTATATGACGGCGAAGTACTCTAAGGATCAAAGAGAATACTACTACACCAGCATCGTCCATTCAGATTGCAGAGGTTTGGCGTGTGTGGTTGTGCGAGCGACTGCGTGTTCTTCTTCGTATACAAGACAAAAGTAGCGGGTGGGTTTGGACAGCTCGGCTGCTGCCGCACATGAAATATATATATATATATATATATAAGACAAAAGTAGCGGGGTTTGGACAGCTCGGCTGCTGCCGCACATGAAATATATATATATATATATATATATATATATATATATATATATATATATAATTTTTCTCCAAAAAATAGCCACTTGATGAGTTTACGGTTAGAGCCCATTTTTTTTCTAAAATTACTATAGAATTTTTTTTTCTTAAAAGATAATTTTGTCCCATACTTGTGTTGATCGTCACCTTTGCTCTACTACTTTCATCATTCATTATCTTTATCTTATCATCCTCATCATCACCATGACAGAAGAGACTACGAGAGAGGACGAGAGTGCACGAGCCTCCTACTCTATGCTTGTCGTTTCTAATCCTCATCATCAACCTTGATAAATGGAGTTACCAACGATGACAACGAGGGCGAGTGGGTGAGGATAACAACGATGATAGAGGAAGAGGGGAGGAGAGGCAAGGGCACTGGTGTAGGGCAAATATACTTGAGGACGTGACTTGAGATACTTACGGACATGACTAAAGACGAAGGTGATCGAGTATAGACGAGGGTGACGAGCGAAGATTGAGAGTTCATGCACACAAGTGTTAAGGGGTAGGGTGGATGTGTTGGCATGGGCTAGAGACAAAAACATATTTAAAAAATATTTATAAATCTTTAAAAAATATTTACACCTATTGTGATCGACCTCGAGTTTACTAAATGGATCATTTAGTTATTTGTTTATGAAATCTCGAATTTATGTTTTGATAAAGCAATGATAGTTTATTTGCACAATCGTTTATTACTAATTCATTTTTATTTGATATGAAACTCTACAATATTATAGAAAATTCGACCCTTTGCAAGGAGATATCATAAAAATGTGAAAAATTGACTGTCATTATCTTTCTTAAATTCCCCCAGTCTCATGTATCTTTATACTCTTCTTCTTCTTCTTCCATTCATCTTCAAAACCACTAGTAGTAGCATACACAATCCAACATTGTAGATTACAAAATTCTCTCACTAAAAATGATAAAAGACCCAAGTGATCTCAATTTTCTTATTAGAATCATTGATAAGCATATTTAATCTCTCATTCTCATTTGATCTCTTTATCTTCTTCGTATTATTTTTCTTGATTAAAGATTCATAAGGTGTTTTTTTGAATCAGGGAGGCAGCAGATTAGGGGATGGTGTGATTTGGGATCTAATTAATTGGTGGTCAAGTCCAAATCAAAAGTCAACGATCTTCATATGGTCAACGCATTCCGGCCAATTGCGGCTATAGCCCAAGCTGGTTACCGGGTCGGGTTAGGACTCGAACCGTATCCGATAGTTTTCCATACGGGTCGGGTGACTCGTAAAGGTCGGTCCATTAAGACCCTAACTAAACCCTCCGCTTCGCTCAGCGTCGTCTCGCCGACATACAAACCAGAGAGAGAGAGAGAGAGAGAGAGAGAGAGAGAGAAGGGGGAAGATGGTGAGCAAGAGGCAAAAGGAGGCCAAGAAGCGGTTCAAGGACGCGAATCCCCAACTCGTCTCCGATCCGAAGCCGGAACACTCGTCTACCTCGACCTCGAAGAAGGAGAAGGAGAAGGAGAAGAAGAAGGGTCTCAAGAAGAAGAAGGGGGAGGCAGCCTTCAAGAAGGGGAAGAAGACCGGGGGCGCCGCTACGAGGAAGCACCCCCTCAGGGTACCCGGGATGCGCCCTGGCGAGAGCTGCTTTATCTGCAAGGCCACCGATCACATCGCCAAGCTCTGCCCCGAGAAAGCCATGTGGGAGAGGAAAAAGGTCCTGTTTTGCTTGTTGATTATTCTCCCTCCCTTTTGTGTCTTTCGTTATTTTCATCGCGGTGACTTTGGGATAGCGTTTTTCTCGTGGTACGTCGTCTTCTTGTTCGTAGATTTTGGAACATGGAAATGGAGATATGACCTGTAATTGATCGTATGATGATTTCTTTTGTTTTAATCCAGTAGTTCTTGTTCTGTTGTTATTGTTGGAATCGAGGTTCAGTTTTGGGGTTTTGGTCTTTTGTGCTGTTTGTCTTCTGTTTTTGATAGGGAGTTATTAGGTTACAATTATAAAAAAAAAAGTTCTTTAGTAGTACATATCTTTGCTTGTGGTTGGCACTCATAAATACAAAATTGTAATTCGGCAAAATGTCTGAAAGTTGATGGCAGTGACATTATGTACCAACTCTCCAGTTACTAATAATCAAAGGCATGGGTGGTTAAAAAGATCCATAATTCATCAAAATGTCTACCCTTATTCAGGTTTCATTATTAAGTACGAAAACAGATGCAAGAAGCATATGGATACCAAATCAGTCATATAGATACAACCACAAATTATTTGGTATAAGGGCACACTTACTTTAGTTGGCTGGTTTATATCCATGTCCATACATGTCATATGCAGACAATGTTTTCAATCATATGTTTGTCCGCATATCCTTTAATTTATGGTGAACTGGATTAGCTTTGACTTCTCTGGTGTTTTTTGATGCTGGAGCCAAGATAGGTGGTTTATATTCTTACTATGTGACTAGCTTTTGGAAAAAGTGTTGAACAGGTTAACCCAACTTGTTGTTTTTAAAACTTGTTTTTTGTGGGTTCTGCATAAATTTC
The DNA here is from genome assembly GCA_001649415.1 of Musa itinerans. Classification (NCBI taxonomy): domain Eukaryota; kingdom Viridiplantae; phylum Streptophyta; class Magnoliopsida; order Zingiberales; family Musaceae; genus Musa; species Musa itinerans. The sequence continues at coordinate 156,126 of LVTN01000290.1, read as the reverse complement.
ATGTTAGGAAATCATGAAAACCATACTGCCTTTCTATGAATTTGAATCATTAATAATTTTGATAATGCACTGGCCAGTGTATCTGAGTAATAGTGGCTTCTATGGTTTTATCATATTTGGTGGCTTGATTTGAGAAATACTTCTCATGTGCATTTTCAAATAAGATCTATTGTGGTTCTGTACCTTTTCTGGCTTCTAGCCCGTCAGAAATTATAAATTCCAGTTGTTCTTCAGATTTGCTTGCTTTGCCGGCAGCATGGTCATAGTCTGAAGAATTGTCCAGAGAAAAGTGATGACACCAATAAGAAGAAGTTGTGCTACAATTGTGGAGAAGTTGGGCATTCACTTTCTAGGTGTTCACTACCACTTAAAGATGGTAATCCACTGACTGTTTCTTTGCACCCATGTGTATGCTTTAACATGCCACAAAGGAACTACAGAACATTGTTCATGATTTAACTTAATCCAATATGCATAAAGTTTATGTGATCTACTATAGTGGCTATGCAGTCAAACTTGAAATCTTCTAGAGAAAGTGATAATCATTCATTTCAGATTACAAGCAAAAACTTCTTTGGTTTATCATTTCAGGTGTTCCAGGAATATAATGAGTAGTCCTTATGGTTGGACAACACTTTTATTTTAGTCGACGATTACGAATGTAATGCTGGATTTATGTCATTGCTCATTGGATTACAAGCAAAAATTTGTTGTTATTTCTAGTGAAATATGCTGTGATCTTTTTCGTTTATCCTAGCAGTATTGAACAAGCTGCAGTTGGATCAACAAATGAGGCTTTGTGGTCCATATTCCTTGAATATAGTTCTTTTCTCTTCTTTGTCTAGGATGTCAAATTATTCTGGGGACTTTCCTCTCAGTTAGTTTACGTCATTCTACTGGGGCCTTTATAGGTCGCCTTTGAATATGTCTAACCCACTTCCCGTAGCTCCTCTGTTGTTGTGAAATTGGTATCAATTCTTTTTCCTAATCTAGATGTTTTCTTAGTCTTCAATTTTTTGTAAAAGTAACTAATCAGCTGAGTTACCCTTTAATTTTGCAAGCACTTTAAACTTAAATATTTACCATAAGGTCCTGCAAATGAACTATTTTTAATTTTCTGTCCTTTATCTCCCTTGTCCATCTTTTTTTGCTTTTTTATTTACTAAGCTATCTACAAAATGTCAAGTAATTGTAAAATTTACTTCTTTGTGTTTCTTTAATCTTACTATGTTTTGTAAGAACTCTTCGTTTTTTACCTAGATTTTTATTCTTTCTTAATTTTTTGGAACTAATGACAACATTTTTATTCCTTTTTTCTTGTTAAATTAAACATTAGTATCTCATTGTTTTTACATCTTGTCTAAACTTTATGACATGTTCTTTTTGCTACATATATGTAATTATTTTAACTTCATAACTTCCATCTAGAGAGTGAGGCATGGCACAATGATAAGATTGCTCCTGTGCAACTTACTAGCATTCAAGCTATGGAAAGAACCATTCAAGGTGCATGCTTAAGATAATGCACATTGACCTTCCCTAACTTGTGTGATCGACTGTCTTAACTTTTATCCACTCCTTAAGATTGCCTCCTTGATTAATCATTATTTATGTGTCCATTTAACTTTCCGTATCACTCTATTCAAATCTTACCAATATTCATATCTGATCTGGTCATCATATCCTATTGGAGTAGCTTTTGGTGATAACATGTTGAGTTTCTACTTTTCCCGAGAGATTTTAATAATAATTTGACACCAATTTTTTTTTATTTCTATATATATTTATAATATTTATCGACAATGATATTTAATGCTGTTCCTATATCTTTGTTTTTTTCTCTGCAGACCAAAGTTTGTATTTAGTATGTTTAATTTTCATGTGCCTTCTCTGCTATCCACATTATTTCTTGTAATCAAATTGTGATAACCTTGTTTTTAATTGTTGTATTAAGGAATTCTAATCCCTTAATTAAAAGTATTCCTGTTTCCTGATTTAGTCCAAGCCTATGATATTAAAGGTAACTGTGCACAATATAGAAAAATATGAAATCATTGCTTAATTATCACCATGTATGGATGTCAATGCGACAGACCACTTTCAGTTGGCTTATCAGTTATTAACCCACTTTGTTATCAAAGCATTTGGCTGCATTGGTTTTATTAGGTGCTGAACTAGCTGTGACATGTATTGAGCAAGATCTATGTTTATATTTGTTTTGACAGAATTTTATGTTGGCTGTTATATACAACCCTGAAAATCGTCTATGTTCTCTTTATTTATTTAGTTAAAAATATGGAAAGACTTGAATGTCATAGGAATTTGTCTCTGGTTATATTACATTAATAGTATTTCCAGTTTTCATTTAGTGTTCTTTCTTTGGAATTCTTGAAAATGCAGGGGGAACTAAATTTGCAAGCTGCTTTATCTGTAAAGAACTTGGACACTTAAGTAAGAATTGTCCAAATAACACACATGGAGTCTATCCAAAGGTATGTTTACTCTCTTATGGAAGGGAAAAATAAATACTTTTTTACCATTATTGTGTCACATGCTATCAGATAATGACATTTGGACCATTGATTATCACAAGTCTGGTCATATTGTGGTGGAGCATGATTTGTTTTGCTTTACAAGTCTCGCAAACACAGGATAACGTATCAGTTTCTTAACTAAAAGAATTAACTATCTTGGCTGTGATTTGTGGCTTCGAGCTTTCAACTTTTAAGTACTGAAAATCTATCACAGAAATGACTTTGATGACTTAAATCTTCATATTTTTTGCCTGACTGAACTGAACAGAAATCAGATCTAAGTATCTTTTCATATTGTTGCAGTAATTATTTCCTATGTGGATATTATTAGAAAAAGTGGCTTTCTTTTAAAATAATTACATTCAGATATGCTAGCATGCCTTTGAAATTGTGTGATGATGATTCACCAAACTGTGATTTTGAGCAATCTAATGTATTTTCATGTCTTATCGCTTACTGTTTTTTATATCTTGGGGTGTTAGTAATTGTATACATGGATTTTCTAGATTCTTAGAGGTCTACGAGAGCATGGACATTCTTTTGAAAACTGGACCTTAAGCTGGTATCATGTTATGTGATTCAGGATGGATGGACCTTTCACATGGAATGAAAGAGTGACCTAACTAGCTGAGTGAGAAATTAAATCTTTTAACACAGTAGGGTCATTGTGACTTAAGTCAATTTGGCGGCAGAATTCATATTTTATTTTTGTCAGAGGTTTGTGCATTGGTGACCATTTACAAAGAAGATCATGTCATCATGAGCACTCTTTCCTAAAATTTTTTTTGATGTCCTTTGTTGCACCAAAAAATTATGAACATAATTTTCTCTTAAGCGCTCTCTCTGCACTGTTATACCATGGAAACCAACTTTTACATATTGATTTTCATCAAGTTATCCCCTTATTCTTACAGCAAAATTATCACATTGACATTGATGCTGTTGTGTATAATTTTCTTTGCTGATGACAGTAACAGAATATCTTAAGAAAGCACTAAATTTGTTATTCAAAATATTCTGTTCTCATAGTCATTCATTTGTTTCATTCGTCTTATTCAGTATGTTTATGAGTGTAAGTGTTTCTTAACTACCAAGTTTCTGTTTGGTGGATTCTTGTTTGGCTCTTGTTTTTATTTCTAATTTCTCTGTGACATTCTAGCAAAATCTTTTGTCACATTGCCATATATTCAAGTTTATTCTTCCCATTCTGTTTTTGGATTTTGGGAATGCATTTGGATACAGGAAACTGGTGATCTTGGTCATGATTCTTCACAACTTCTGGTCCACCTTTTGTTGGCTCCTCTAGAGTACCAATTTCCATGTTTCCCAAAATCATACAATTCATTTCTTGTTATGTGCTCCCTCTTTTGATAATCTTTGTTTCCCAAAATTTGTGTTTAATTGTAATTTCGACCCTTCTTATTTACATGCATATAGTGAGTCATGTACCACTACATCTTTTACATGTGTCATATCATCACAGATGTTTGCTTACCTTTAGCAACTCAAATTGTCTTTGTTCATTTTAATGTTCATAAAAGAGAACAAATTTTGTCAACCGTGTATAGAAGATTCATTAGTTGGATGGAAGTCAAAGCCTGTGGATGGAATCACATTTCAGTTCAAGAAAGAACGAATGTTAAAGCATTGGTTGTTAAAACTTGATATTGTGAAATTTAGGTGGTTTTAACAAGCTCGGTTTATCATGTCTGAAGTGTTGTCACTCGAAAGGCTTTCCCTTATAGTTATATTCCACATGCATTTTAATGTTTTTTGAGAAAAAAAGACATTTTCTGGTTCATTGTTTGGCTATTTGCTTTTCTTTGCAGAAAATGTGCACAATTTGGTTGTTGAAATTCTTGATTTCACTATTTGCTGCTGAAATTCAACAACTTTAATGATTTATGTTAGATAGAAGAGGTTATATATGTTTAAGCAGGGTAGAAGCTCTGTATGTCCTTCTAACATAATCGTTGCTTCTTCTTTTTAGAGATTTATGCACATTTACTCTTTTGGTTATCTTTTGATGCTTCTTCTTGTTGTTTCATGTAATACAATGTATTTTCTTTATTTTTAACTATTCATGGTAGATTCCAAGTTGATTAGCTTTGGTTTACTTTTTATTAGGGTGGTTCATGTAGGATATGTGATGAAGTAACCCATTTAGCCAAGCACTGTCCAAACAAAGGCAATAAAGCTTTGGACACTTCCACAGGACAGCAGAAATTTTGTAAGTCCTTTTGTTCAGTTCTATATGCTAGAATATCCTACAATAACAGAATGTTAGATGCTTTCTTGTTCCTTCTACGAAATGAAATCTTATGAAATTTGGACATTACTTTTAGGGATAAAAAATTCACATGAAACCTAGTGACAAGCTGCTCTATTGGTGAAAATATCATAGTACACATTTTGATGGTTAGACGAACACTTCTATGTGCTGTCTGATGGACATCTCCATACCTTCGACATTCTCCCCTATGGTTGGTATGGGAATTTAGGATATTAACTTAATCATCATCTGGTACTAAAAGAAGAAATTTGGAAAGGAATTGACATTCCTCTATGATAAGGAGTTTGTGCAAACAAGATACTAATTTGTCGCGGTTGTCTATATGATAGGAAATCAATTGACCTCTACTTAACGGTAAGATGATAACAATTTACGAGGTAGTGCAGCAACCAAAGTTTTCAGGAATATCTCAGTTGCTTCATGCATACATGATACAAAGGATATTATGCTCTAGGTCAGATATCTTGTTTTGTAGGTTGTTGGTGTAACCATACATGCAACAGCGAGACGAGCTCCGGTCGTGATCGAATCACACATAAGATCTAATTTTCTTACTGTCGATCAAGTCCAGTGTATTTGATCATGCTCTGTAAGTCAGCTAGTTAGGCCTATTTGATAGATGCACATAAAAATGTCTTTATTAGAACCTACGTAAGTTTATTAAGAATTGAAATAGTAGCCTATGTACAACATTGTTCACAAAATGAAGGTGATCATGCTGAATTTGGTGAAGATGCTGTTAGCATCTATTTACATCTGAATTTACTGACAGTGCTCCTCATTCATTAGTTTCAGTGGGCAAATCCAAGGAACATCAAAAAATTCGTTTCGGTGGAGATGATCTTGAAGATGATTTTATGGAAGAAAGTATCTTAGGCGGCAAGAAGGATGGCATCTCCAATACAAACTCAGCGTCTGGTGTACGGACGGGCAAGACTTTAAAGAACACACATGCCAAACCAAAGAAGCAGGGTCCCAAAATTGTTAATTTTCTCGGATGACTGTGATTCTATCTGGGTGCTAATGGATCGACATGGTATTCTTCTTCGAGGTGGTGATAACGTAAAACCAAAGAAGCGGATTCCTGATGACAGCGATGCAATCCGGATGTTGATGAATCGGCATGGAACCGTCACCTTTTTGGGTGGTGTGATGATATTGAGGCCATCGTTATAGAAATCGAATACCTTGAGGTGAGGGAAATCTTTGGTTATGCTTGTGCCATGTATCATCAACCGTCTTACTTTTTGTATTCTTATCTCTCTCAATGCAACCAAATTAATCACGTTACAGAAATCATCAGCTCAGTGGAGCAATGGTTTCGGCGTTAACAAGCAACTCGATTCAAAAATGTTGCCTCGTTGATATGTTTCACTCGTGTTCTTGCCTGATGAGAAATGGTTTTGGAGTAGGAATTCTTCCAATATGTTCAATTAGACATTATGTTGAGCTGTATTGATTGAGGAGATTGTCTTAAAGATATATAGAATGTTAATAAAAAAGTATTAATAGTTTAGTCTCTTTCAGTCATTGAGTAGCAATGGAAAAAGTATAAATAATAATCTAAAATTATAAAATACTGAATCAAAGCATGGATTCAGTTGATGTTTGACTCCTTAACCCAATGTTGTGGTGGATAGAACGAGGCAAACTTGAGAAGAGGAGTCGTTTCAATGGGATCAGAAATAGAATTGATAGGATTAGAATTGCTGGGTCAAAGGGCCAGAAAACCAAAAATTAAGCGATAGCTCGGACGTGTCGGCATGCAAGTGCTTTGAGGAGGTCGTCGTCGTCCCCTCGAGCTCCGTCGAATCCTCTCCTCCCACCCTTTTCCTCCTCGCAAGCTTCGAGGCCTCCTCATTCCAAGGACAACTCGCCTTCCTCTCCTCCCCCTTTAATCCCTTTCACCTTCCTTCTTCCTCCTCCTTTCTCAATCTCCACTGGCCAGCTCTCTCCTCTCTTCTCCTCTCCTCTCCTTCCCCATCCAAGAGAAGCCATGGTGAGCTCTCTCTCTCTCTCTCTCTCTCTCTCTCTGAGTTGTATGTACATACAGTCTTTAGATCTTTAGATGTTTGTTTGCTGTGTAATATGTCTTGATCGAATCTTGTCTTCCTCGACGGTGATTAATGTGTGCGGCGGGTGGGTTGCAAAGGCGAACGCGGCCTCGGGAATGGCGGTGCACGACGAGTGCAAGCTCAAGTTCTTGGACCTGAAGGCGAAGAGGAACTACCGGTTCATCGTCTTCAAGATCGACGAGAAGATACAGCAGGTGGCGGTGGAGAAGCTGGGCGAACCCGACGAGACCTACGACGACTTCACCGCCTCCTTGCCGGCCGACGAATGCCGCTATGCCGTCTTCGACTTCGACTTCGTCACCGACGAGCACTGCCAGAAGAGCAAGATCTTCTTCATATCCTGGTAATCGACAAGACTTCACTCCGCTCATCCCAGAGGCAGAGAGCTTCACCATTCCGATAACTCATTGCTTGTGCGCAGGGTACCTGATACCGCGAGGGTGAGGAGCAAGATGCTCTACGCCAGCTCCAAGGACAGGTTCAAGAGGGAGCTCGATGGGATTCAGGTGGAGCTGCAAGCAACCGACCCCAGTGAGATGAGCATCGACATTATCAAAGGGCGAGCTCTATAAGAGCCTACTTTGCTTCCTTCTCTCCGCAATTGGTATCCGCAACCCATTCATACATTGCCTATTATTATGCTGATGCAATTAGCCTCTCTCTCTCTCTCTCTCTCTCTCTCTCTCTCTCGCTATATATGTGTGTGTGTGTGTGTTGTGTGATGCACTAATATTACCTCTTTATGGAAGTCTCAAGGAATCGTAAAAGCCGTGTTTTGGTTATTATTTCATATGTAAATTAGAGGTTAAAATCAACAGAATTGTTGCTCTCTTCCATTGGAATGAATGAATGAGTTCACTACTTGTGTTTGCTGCAGCTGTTCGTTCTCAAAATTACTGCTGTGTGTTATCTAAAGAAATGAGAGAGAGAGTTCACATCATTTTACATGGCCGGTAATTTTAGATCGGCCGAGTAATGATTTAAGCCTGGGCCGGAATCCGCCTTATGGACCGTGATATGGCGGTTCGGAAACGGTTGAGCCAGCCCAACCCATCAAAAAGTGGGTACAGCTACTCTCAGTACGCTTACCGTCGACCTGTCTCTTCGCGAAGTGGCCCGAAAATAATTTTTTGGCCCCAAAACCGTCCGACTTCTCCGTTCTTATTTCCACCTGCGGTGACCGGCATCCAGAGCGGATCTGCGCATAGTTATATCGGGCCCAGCTCGATGTCCATGACCCGGCCCGATCCAACCAACGAAAACACGGGTACCGATACCTCGAGTGAGCTTACCATCTACCCATTCGATGACGAATTGGTCACAAAAAATTTATTTTACATGGCCGGTAATTTTATATCGGCCGAGTAATGAATTAAGCCTGGGCCGGAATCCGCCTTATGGACCGTGAAATGGCGGTTCGGAAACGGTTGATCCAGCCCAACCCATCAAAAAGTGGGTACAGATACTCTCGGTACGCTTACCGTCGACCTGTCTCTTCGCAAAGTGGCCCGAAAATAATTTTTTGGCCCCAAAACCGTCCGACTTCTCTGTTCTTATTTCCACCTGCGGTGACCGGCATCCAGAGCGGATCTGCGCATAGTTATATCGGGCCCAGCTCGATGACCATGACCCGGCCCGATCCAACCAACGAAAACACGGGTACCGATACCTCGAGTGAGCTTACCGTATTCTCATTCGATGACGAATTGGTCACAAAAAATTTATTTTGGCCTCAAACTTCTTAAATAACCCGACCTTATCCTCACCTACGGTGACCAGAAACTAGCCTCTTCGAAACTGGGCGAGGTCGTCAGCTCACCGACTCTTAAAGCTTCATGCCATCCCCATCCTCCACGCCACATCCTCTTCGTCTCCCACCGCGCCACCACCCGTCGGCTGCTTCCCACCTCTCTCATGTATGACGTGGATCCTACGCCTCCACCCATGTCGGCGCGGCTCGTCACCGACGACGCCATGGCCTCCGCCTTGCTGCTGCTGCTGCTGCCTCCTCTAAGGATGCGTAGTATCGATGGCTTCATGGTGTGAGTTCATCCATCCACGAGGAAACGTTGCTGAGACCGACAAACTCCGTCAGACGATTAGCGGGAAGGAGAAACATCGGCTGGTCTACCGAAGACTGAAATCAACGAGTCGGAAGCGCGTCTGCCTTCAGAAGATGGATTCCTTTGCTTCCATCACACAAAAACGTTGCGGAAAACGAAGCAGAAGACACTAATACAGCTTCCTTTGCAATTGCCGCGGATAGCAAAATGAATTTATCTACAGCTTCTCTTTCATGCAAAATATAATTGTATTTTAGAATCGTTAAGGGATCATTTGATCAGTCGTCTATTGGTACACCCATAGGTTTGTGAGAAATTATTTATTTTGAACGATGTGCATACCCGTTTTATCATTTCGAAGCATGTGAACTTCAAAAGACACAGGGTAAGAAAGACCTGACGGACTTATGAGCCCTTAATTTTCCTACGAAAGAAAACATCGACAATGCTATTTAGTCCCACTATGAGAACCAAGGGTTCATAAGTCTGTCAGATCTCTCTTACCTTTGAAAATATATTTTAAAGTTCATATGCTATTAAAGGATAAAATCATGTAAATCGAATTATAGAATTTGAAACATAAACATAATGGTACTCTTCCTCCTCAATTACATTCTCCTCACAAAAGCAGAGGAAAAAAACATAATTTAAAGGCATATGAATTTTAGAGTCGAGTGTCTTTTTAGAAATAATCCTAAATTTATCTATCCCCAAAAAAAGAAAAACACAATGCAATTTGGCATAAAATAATCCTAAATTTATAAAAAAATATATTTTTTAATTAAAATTATGTTCTAATGGAATTGTGAAAGTGTGAGATCTTTTAAAGGCATATGAATTTTAGAGTCGAGTGTCTTTTTAGATCAAATCGAATGTATTACGGTGAACTTTGTCTAAAATACTTCAAAAATAATAAATATGTACATCTATCCTCATATATGATTGTACCACCCCCATTCTCACGTCTTTTGATTTTTGGGAGGATTTTAGCAGTATTAGTTTTTAAATTTAGAAATGTCAGTTTAGAATTGAATATATTTTGATGAACCTTATCTAAAATACTTTATTAACCCATATATATATATATATATATATATTACTTTTGAAAAATTTTTTTAAAATTATTTCTTTAATTTTAAAAATATTTTTATAAGAGGAAACGATAAAGGGGAGGAGAAGGCAGGGTTTTGTCAAATCAAATTAGATCAGTTCAAAAAAAAAAAAAAAAGAACCATGTTATTATACAGTGCAATTCAAGTCATCTGATAGAAAGAGAAAGGGACGTCCCATACTAAATCCATATATATATATATATATATATAAAGGCATCAGAAAATAGCTCACAGAGTATGTGACAATGATCACTCTGAAAAAAGTTTGTTCCCTGTTCTTCAGGCACCATCTCAAACTGCAGGCCATTAAAAAAATAGAGAATACTCTCCATGGCTGGCTGGCTGGCAGTCAATCAAAATGAGGATTATTGCCATGAAACCCTCACGAGATTGCATATTTCCCCTCCCCCTTTCTATCAGGCAATTAATTCTTGAGTGGTTGTCGACTTCTTCCCACGTATTTGGCGTCGACAGCGTGGATTACGACGACGCCCTTCCGCCCTTGCCTCACCAGCTTGACTGGATCTTGTGGATTTAAGCTTACATCCCTCCGCTTTACTCTCCTATCTTTCCTCCCTCACTCCCACGTTTCTGCGCAACCTTCATGTAAATTAGCCCTCAACCTCCTCCTCCTTCTCCTCCTCCTCTCTCGGCTCATTGGCACGTCTTCTTATCATCTTCATCTGAGAACGAGAGGGACGTAGAAGAAGCTCGTCCACCACCCACATCCATGTTCTAGTCCACCTCTCTTTCGTACAAGATTAATGCATCAGGGTGATCTCTAGTTCATCGGTGTTGGGTGGCCGTGTCTACTTCTCCTCCTCCTCCTCCTCCTCCTCCTCTCTCGGCTCATTGGAACGTCTTCTTATCATCTTCATTCGAGAACGAGAGGGACGTAGAAGAAGCTCGTCCACCACCCACATCCATGTTCTAGTCCACCTCTCTTTCGTACAAGATTAATGCATCAGGGTGATCTCTAGTTCATCGGTGTTGGGTGGCCGTGTCTACTTCTCCTCCTCCTCCTCCTCCTCCTCCTCCTTTACCTACCCCCTTCGGACTTTGGGCTCTTTCAGAATGTCTTTCAGCGGCACCCTCGACAAGTGCAAGGCATGCGAGAAGACCGTCCATTTCATAGATCTCTTGTCCGCTGATGGAGTCATCTATCACAAGTCCTGCTTCAGATGCAGCCACTGCAATGGGACTCTCTCGGTAACACCTTCTCCTTCAATTCCCTCGCAAAATACACCTACTGTTTCATAACCCTTGTGTTCTCTCTGTGTCATGGAATGCCCCTGCCGCCTACCTCCTCCGTTCATAGATGTGCAACTACTCTTCCATGGAGGGTGTCCTCTACTGCAAGCCTCATTTCGAGCAGCTGTTCAAGGAGACGGGCACCTTCACCAAAAAGTTCCCAACAGGTGATTCTCATTTTGAGCAGCTGATTGCTTCTTCTTCTTCTTCTTCCCGAGGCTTGATTCTTGGTTTGTGATCCTCAGGGACGAAGGCTGGAGAGAGGAACGAACTGGTAAGCCGACCTGATGATCTACGGATTCGATGCCTTTTTACTTCTTTTTGTCTTTCTCATGTTTAAACCATGATATATGTATGTGTGACATGGCCTGCCCAGTCTAAAACGCCAAGCAAGTTCTCCTCCATGTTCAGTGGAACTCTGGACAAATGTGCAAGCTGCAAGAAAACAGCATACCCTCTGGAGACGGTCTGATCTCTCTTGCCCACCTTGAACGTTTTTAGAGTGTTGAGACGATGATGAGAGAGATGTGGAAGCTTAAATACGTACTGCTTGTTGTGGCAGCTGACCATGGAGGGAGAGTCGTACCACAAGACCTGCTTCAAGTGCTCCGTCGGAGGCTGCACCCTCACGCCTTCGTCCTGCGCTGCACTCAACGGCATACTTTACTGCAAGCACCATTTTGCTCGGTTGTTCATGGAGAAGGGAAGCTACAGCCACGTGATCCAGGCGGCTCTGATGAAGCAGAACGCGGCGGAGCAGCCCATCTGAGCCCGCCGCGCAGGATCGAGCGAGCGAGAGAGAAATAAGAAAAGGCTGACTTATTCCAGGTTCTTTCTGGTTCTTTGTTTGACTTCTTCACCTGGGACTACTGTTATCAAGAGGAATTGAATTGTGCGCTTTGATTTCTGATGTTTTCCTCATGTACTCGATCCTTCTTCTTCATTCTTTTTCTCCCGTACGAGACCTATCATCATAAACCAGTGAATCAAAAAGGCCTTCAAGATTAATAATCTTAACACCACCAGTTTATCCACATCCATTAAACCTCATCAAACATGCCACAATTTAGCCTCTGGCACTTCCATTTGGAATGGGGAGGAATACAATGTATCTTTCCTGCATGAAAAAAAAAAACACACCAAATAGAGAGGTACACAAGAGCAACAGTGCTGTTTAGGCATCCAGATTTCCTGACCTGAAACCAAATAGAGGAGGTACACAAGAGCAACAGTGCTATTTAGGCATCCAGATTTCCTGACCTGATAAAAGATAGTTGCTAGGAAAACAAAATAAACATTTACATCAGGCTGGCAAAGTAAAAGCCCTATTGTTTCTTTAGCAAAGCTTGCAGATGTAAACTAACAATACAACTTGATTTTAATATTGGTTAAATTTTACAAAGTTGATTAGTAAAAGATTTAGGGTAGGATTCGAATTTGCCTATAATACATCGACTTCGGTTATAAATTTACCCCTGCATACACTACAAATCCAGCTTTTCTAGCAGGTAGATTACATTAACAAAGAACAGAAGGAAAAACAAAAAAAAACCCACTATAAAGAAAATACAATCGACTAAAATTTACAGAACTAAGAAAAAACTTTTTTTGGGGGGCCTTGGGGCATGTTTACATACCACTCATGGTTGTAGCTGGATTCCTCACAAGAAATGCTCATTAATGATCTTTATTTGTATTAAAGAAGAAGAAATGATAAACAGAAAATAAATGTTGAATATCTATAGGAAGGGCCATGTTTAAGTGAAAAAACTAAGCCATTCAGAACAATATTGAAGTGGGCTACACCAACTAATGAGTGTCTCCTCTTTTTCTTAACAAGTTTGTTTCACAAAAAGTTCAATTATGGTAACAATAGCAAGCTCTTCAATACTGTTCCAGCAAACTCTACTTTCATGAAGGTTCCCATGAAACCTTACCAAACCCTGCAACCAGCTCAAGCATAACGGTGCTAGTGATGCAGCCAAGGATTCATATTGTTTGACCTTTTCCATTTGGTACAAGAAAGTCAAAGCCAATCGATATAATTAAAATTGATGTATCAGAATGGCAAAAAATAATATTGATTTGGCTTTGATTTTCTCATACCAAATAGAAAAAAATATTGTAGCACCCCGATTAATTCTATATAAAACTAAGATTGACTTATAATGGTCTGATGTGAGTGCTATTATTAAGTTCAACTAAGCATTTCGAGCTAATGTTAATTAAAAATGATGTATCAGCATGGCAAAAAATAATATCGATTGGCTTTGATTTTCTCATACCAAATAGAAAAAAATATTATAGCACCCCAATTAATTCCACATAGGAAGTGAATAAAACTAAGTTTAGCTAAGCATTTTGAGCTAATGATTCAGGTTCAATGAAGTTAGTCGGGGCAATACTCCCATCAGGCGAGGTCGTGACAATTGATATCAAGGCCAATCTAGTATTGTGACATGATGAGTGAGTTCAAACATTTTGGTTAGTGACTTATAGATCAAACAGAGTTGATAGGCCAGTTATCGCATGTCGTGACACAAGTGGTGCATAATAGCAATAAATAAGAACAAAAATTAAACCATTACTAAATTTAGCAACTAGACATCAAACTAGGAAAACCCCCCTTTACCCTAAATTCATATTTAATTTGATGATCCCTCGGAAAAAAACAGATGTCTCCTACATTACTCGTAATATGTGCAAGTATCAACATAATTCTTTTTGTATCCATAAATAAAATCCCACATTAGATGTGGAGAGATAAACTGAATTGATGATTCTGCTACCATTAACTTGTACTTAAGAATTTTAGACCCTATGATTTCAAAACTATCAAATTAATTAATGGATTGATTCTCCCATTGGATTACAATACTTGCAGAAGAATATTGATTCTCACATGCTCTACTAGGGGCAATTCTGGATTCCGCATCGGTTTGGACCATACCGATCAGATGTGGGGGATAAATGAATGATTGTCTATTACTATTAATCAGGGTTTCTATCGAATTAATGGGTCAGTCTCCAAAACAAAAAATGTCATACATACATGACACTAAAAAACCAAAATTGGCATTCCTTCTTGTTTACATGTTTGATGGAAATCATTTGTTACTTCTATTTTTGTGGCTGTGCCTAAATCATGTTCTTTTGATTATTGTTACTTTTACTGCTATGGCTGTTCCTAGATCATGCTCTTCTGGTTAAGAGGAAACAATGATCATCAGACAGTGTACAAAACGACGAGGATGCACACACTGCTAAGTGTGACATTAGATTAAGAAAGCGAAAAGATTCAGACCGATAAGAGACAAAGAAACTAATGAGAACATAAAGATGGATCACAAAGGTAATGAAAGCAAAATTAAAGTCAACCCTTCAGTCCCCTGCTTCAGGCCTTTAAAGTATTCTTGAAATAGAGGGAGAAGAAGTTTACTTCGTACTCTAAGTGTCAAAGATTATCTGCACTTCACCATGGAAAGGAAGAATAGATCTAAGATACGGTCCCAAGGTGCATCACGCTAAATCCCAGCAATGCATTTGTCTCATTTTCCTATAATCTAATACAAAAAGCAAACATCAAGCAGCCATTCGACCAAGAAATCATGATTCTTGTTTCAGGGAAAATGAAATGCACACACCAAGAAGAACTGCAAGAAATTAAATCAAAGCAATATCGGCAAAACATACGATTTGTTTCAGCTGAATCTTGATCCAAAACATTTGGATCGGCATCTTTCTAAAATCTAATACCGGGAAGTAGTAGTATTTAGACAATCTCTACGTGCATATGCAACAAGAATCACAAGAAATCAAAACCTGGCCATGGCAAGATGAGCAATAAAGCATAGAGGCACCGTATCACGACAAGGAAACACAATATTTTCATGATTGTCACTTCCAAAGATCAGGTTTCTAAGGCAAACTCAGATCTACACAGGTAGGAAAGAAACGCATGGATCAACACATGAAGAGTTAAAAAGAGGAAATACCACGACACGAGAGAGAAACAAGAAACATATCGAGATCGACGATGCCACGAACCGAACGATTTCAAGGATTTAGGGTTCCACGGTGATGACGAGGGAGTCGACTGGATCAGAGGGAGGAAGGTTTGGGATTCTCCTCGTCGTGCAGAACGGGCTTTGTGAGCATGAGGGGGCGGTCGTTGGCCTCCTCGAGGTCGTCGCCGTCGTCCTCGGTGGTGCTGAGGTTGATGCAGGAGCAGCGCTCAAGGGAGGCGAAGAAGGCGGACGCCACGCTCGCTCCTACCCACATCGCCACCCCTTCCAGCTTCCCGTAGGTCGACACCATGCTCTGGGAGTCATCCTCCGTCGCCATCTGCGCCGCCCGCTCCCGGATCTCACGACGCCGGGTTTCGTCTCGTGCTTCGATTCGTGACGTGTAAGGAGCAATCGGAAGAGAAGCCAAAAAGAAAGCCTCGAGTCAGAGAAAAGAAGCGGACACTACAAGAAAAGGGCAGCCGAGACGGAGTAGTTGTGGGTTGCCATAAAGCTCCTATTTTAATATCACTGTTATAATTATTAACGTCATTATAACTCTTATTACTATTATCAGAATCATTATACTTTAGCCTGAAGAAAGAGTTCCAAGAAGACAAAACTGGTGTTCTACGCATCGTCCAAGTGGCTTCTTGCCTTCAGATATAGCAGCTGGTTGAAAGTACAGATATCGACAATGAGTCGAACACCTGTCCGGCACCTCCACCACACCCAGCTTCTCATGTCTCAGCACTGCCACAGATCCACAATGGCCACCACCTTGACATGAGAGTTGTTTGAATGCTGACCTTAAACATGCAGCTTTCAATTTCCAGCTGCGACTTCATCTTCCTCACCACCAATTTACCAAGTAATACCAGTGAACGACAAGTTCCTTGATCATACAAGACAACCGAAACCATCTACAACGATCCATTCAGGAGCAACATACCACTTCAATATGTAGCGCAGAGGATGATGTTCATGGTTTACTGTCACAGCAAATGCGGCACAACAGCATTACAGATGACCATTTATCCCAGACCAGAATGTTTCTCTTTTAACCAAGAAGAGTTACCATCCACAATGCGATGCACCCACATACTACAATAGCTAGAAATAGCTTAAGCACTGGCATTGGCACCAGTTAGTGCTTACTATGCTGACACTGAAATGGTTCATAACTTTCAAGTTGACTAACTGTACAGACATTTACATAGTGCTGAAGTTGCTCGATGGATGTCCATAGGCCGCTTAAAAATTAGCAGCAGCTTCCAAACATGAATCAGAATGATATCCAAAGCACAAATTAATTAAGCTAATTGAGCAAACCGCTGGCAGCGTTAAGGAATCCGTGGAAGTTGACCAGATGCTTTTCCACGTCACCTAACATGAGAATCATAAGCATCGATGACGGACTCCGGAACGACCACTGGCAACTTTTTTATGTACATGATTAGGCGTCTGATGCTGTCGCGCATCAGCATTGCCATGTCAACTATATCTCTGTGATCCACGTATACCCATAAATCGCCAGAGTCTACTCTCTTGAGGCTATCACGACAGAAGGGACATGACTGTGATCTTGAGTTCCTGCAATGACAAATCATTTCTTTAAGTCTTCATGTGACCTCAGAATTGAGAACCAAGACAGCAGAAAAACCTCAAGGTCCACATTTAAGGTCAATGATAGGAAGTGCACTTGTGAGATATAAGAGGTGTTCATACAAGTGAATAAACTGGTATAACATTCGCCGTTACTGTAATTAGTTCACAAGGAGGACCAATTGCTGCTGACACTGCTTCAAACCTTTAAACCTCATGCTTGAACTACTATTGTCTATTTATTTTTACTTAAGTTAAATTAAATAAGTTAAATAGCTCTTGGAGAGCACCTTCTTTACCTTGAATCCCAAAAACAAGCATTAGAGGTCACACTCTTTATGTACATGATTAGGCGTCTGATGCTGTCTCGTATCAGCATTGCCATGTCAACTACATCTCTGTGATCCACGTATACCCATAAATCACCAGAGTCTACTCTCTTGAGGCTATCACGACAGAAGGGACATGACTGTGATCTTGAGTTCCTGCAATGACAAATCATTTCTTTAAGTCTTCATGTGACCTCAGAATTGAGAACCAAGACAGCAGAAAAACCTCAAGGTCCACATTTAAGGTCAATGATAGGAAGTGCACTTGTGAGATATAAGAGGTGTTCATACAAGTGAATAAACTGGTATAACATTCGCCGTTACTGTAATTAGTTCACAAGGAGGACCAATTGCTGCTGACACTGCTTCAAACCTTTAAACCTCATGCTTGAACTACTATTGTCTCTTTATTTTTACTTAAGTTAAATTAAATAAGTTAAATAGCTCTTCGAAAGCACCTTCTTTACCTTGAATCCCAAAAACATGCAGTAGAGGTCACACTATTTAACTGTTCACCCAGACCTTATCATGCCAAGCAATACTGTGAATGTAACGAGACTAGTTGCAGGCATATGAAGTGACCATGTAAAACCTCCAGAAGCACTACTTCCCATTTCATTCATTCAACCAAACAAATGACACATCCTCTTATCATGTTCTAGTAAGACAGATACTTTATGAATCTGTCTAACATGATTACCTTTTGACATCTGTAATCCACCAGAGCTAACCAACTGCCACATTAATACCTGATCCTGCTTAAATCTGAATCTTAATTTACAAAGTTAAGCTGCTTAACGAGTAGATCATACATTTGGTGTTACAATTTTCTGATTGAGCTCCTTCTCAATTGAGTTATACATAAAGTGTTTCAATGGCATGTCCACTAAACAAGAAATAGTCAGGTTACTTATCCATAATTCCTCAATTTGATTCAACAGCTGACCTTGCAATGTGATTCGTTTACATTACACTAGGACATTGACTAGTCACTATGCTGCACAACTGATTATTTTCTAAAAAAGCCACTAACCTTAGTAGAGGAAGCATTTGAAACCCTTCCACTTTGTAAAGTTCCTTTTCTTACTGCCAAGCAATCGAACATTAGATCCTCCCTGGAAAATTACCTAATATTTTTTTCTTCTTTTCTTACAGTTTCAACCAGAACACTCAAGGCATGTGTTTTTTTCTTTTTTGCATTTACCGTCAATTATGTCCCGCAAAGTTAAGTTCACAAACATCCTAGAGGCAATTTAAAGGCTTCACATTATTGCTTAGTTTTGCAGGCTCAAGTTGAGTTATCTACTAACATTTGTGAAATAGAAAAGGCGTTTATTGATAGAACCATAGACACCACAACAAAAGATAAGCTTGCAGCAAAAACCTAGTAAAATTCTGAATAGAAAAGATTTGTACCATTCTCTGTAGCATTTCATACACATCACGTGGCTGCAATTGGGCAATACAATTTTGCTGTTCATCTCCATGCAAATCCCACATTCCTCTTCTCTTTCAGCATCTATTTCAGAGAACTGCTTCCGTTCATTGTCATCTCTTCGTCTGTACCTCTCCAAGCATACTGCCTTTTGTTTTTTGTCTTCCATATCAGATATACCTTTTTGTAGTTGAAGCAAGGAGGGAAAAATTACAGCTGCAGATGAGTACCAAAAGGGAGAAAGAAAAAAAAAGAAAATTACTAATCACCGATGAGAGAAGAGCAATCGTCAAACTTCAGTGCAATGAACCTACCATAGAACTCTTTTATGCTAGCTTTTCTTTCATGAGTTGACATGGTCGTTGATCCATCAATGTGAACCTGCACAACTCAAGAGTTCTCTAATGAACAAAAGAAATCCTAGTGGTACGTCTACAGCATTTACAAAACATTTAGATACCTTATATATCATAATTCTGAGGAGCCCAAGTGCCCCGGCAAGGCTACAATCTGTCCACTGCACAAGAAAAAGAAACAAATGGGCAGCTGAACTGTATGACATTCGCATTTGAAGGCATGCACCATCATAGTCTGTAGGGAAATCTGAAGCCCTGCATATCATGATGAAGGATTCGGAATACATCAAAATAACAAAAACCACAACAAGACCTGCTTCATCCTACTTAACTAGAAAATAGTAATTCCAATCGAGAAGCATCGACAGATATGAGAGGAGGAACATAACATGAGAGCAAAAAAGTAGCTTAAACAATACTAGCCTCTTAAATCTTCTTCTCGATAAAGTATGAAGATGATGAACTGATAAAATCAATCTGCTTTTCCCGATTGCTAGGCGACATTTAAGTCTCAATCATACAATTACAACAAAAAACAATAACCCTTTCCACTCTGCTTTTCTTATTTAAGATAGCAATTGCATAACCCCAAAAGCCAAATTTGTATAAACTACAAGCATAAAAAGGTCCCCTCAGGAAATCACACCACAAAAGACTATCTGTAACACAAAACCCTCTTAAGTTCTTCACTTACCAATCGCTAAACCATGATAAAAAGAAAAGACAAGAAAATTTGGCAAGCTCTTAAAGTCAATTAAATGTACCTAATAGAAAAATTATCCTTTTTCTACTTCTCAGACCATCATCAGGAACATCAAAAGCCCACAGATTAATCTAAAACCCAATAGTCTATCAGAAACCCAATTCAAGCGCAGCACAACCAAACGCTGATTAAGAAATTAAATCCCCAATACCCTGTCAAAAGAACTAAGAGAAAGAAGAGAGTAGCAGCACATACAAAGTGTTTGCGTGCTGTATGTCAGCTTCAAGAACCTTCAGTGAGTCCTTGAATGATTTCCGCATGGAACCACCGGACAACATCTCCTCTTTCCAATCATCCAAAGGAATCGAAACCCTAAAAGTTCCTCCTCTAAAACCCCAAATCCTACACCTCCTCCTCTTCTTCTTCTTATTCTTCTCTTTTCCTCATCCTCCTCCTCCTCTCTATCCCCCCCTTTCTCTTCTCTTTGGAAGCCGTAACAAGATAAAAAGGAAAGTTGCCTCCTTTGATCACTCTGCTGCTGCACTCCGCAAGCGTTGATCTGTAGGTTGCTTAGAAGAGACGAGAGAGAGAGGGGGGTAAAAGGCGGGTAGACGACGGACAAGCGCCACGTGGACGGGGACGGATACCCGTGGGCGCTTCCGGATTCGGGCAAAGGCGATAAATTCTGCGTAATGGGTAGACTGGAGGCGCTCCCGCGAATGGTCGACAGACGTGGGGCCCGCAAGGTTGTTGCGGCCGGGCCCGCGGCGGGTGCGCGTTTATGGGTGAATGCAAGGAAACGGTGACGCGTCCTTATCCACCGAGAGCAGATATTTTAGTGCGCCACCCTCTTCGTTATTTTATGTTGGTTGACCACAATACAGAGATACGTAACCAAGTGAGCCTCTGTATTTTCCACCTGCCTTATTATTGGATACAGAAACCCGGACCCGCATCTGGCCCCCACACGAACCAATCGTAACGCAAGTAATCAAGCGGGTGCCGCCGAAAAGGTGGAAGAAATACTCTCGTTGAGTGATTTAGCCACGGGTGGGGTCCGCCGTAAGGTGGGACGGCGGCCACCGATAGAGTGGGTGAGTCGGACAATGGAATATAATGTTTTTTCTATTTTTAATACAAATAAATGTTCTTAATAATAGAAAATAATGTGCTCAATTTGCTCGGAATAGATACAGAATTTTGTGGAACTTGGCAGTGCTACGCAATCGTCTCTGTCACGGCTCTATTCTCTATCTATTGGAGAGAATTGGACCCTGGAAAGTAAGGAAACCACGAAAATGCCACAGCGTGGGGCCTCGGAAACGTGGTGCTCAAAACCGCGTGCCTATGATCGGTGGATTCGGGTTTCCCACCTTCGCTGGACTTCCGAACCCCGCCACGTCGGGCCTGCAGGTCAAGGCCAAGTCACCCTGGACACTTTCACGGGCGATCCCGTCCAATACCATTTTTTATAGCGTTTTAACTTAATCGCTTAAAACATTATTATATTTTTCATAATATATAATATGTGAATTTAAGGTTTAAGATCTCAATTTGATATTGATTTCAATATATTATCCTATCAAAATAAGTAGGTGGGAGGTAGGCCCACATTGCCCACGTGGCATTTTGATGCACCTCATTATATGCTTCTGCCATTTAAATAAAAGGGTCCAGATCAAATGTTTGACAAACTTATCTTACTATTTATATCCAAAATGATTTAATAAAATACATAGTAATATTTAAATTTAAATAAATATTTTTTTTGTGAGAGTAAGTGATGATATATTTTTTAAAATTGAGTTTTCATAATATATCATCATCAAATTAATTAGTTAAGTAATTATATACATCTTAAAAATGTAATGTCAAATCAACATGTTGTTGTCAATGAGACTGAATGAGAGGTGAAGAATCATTTGGCGACAGAGATATTCTTCTTGGAAAACCAAGTTGAGTTGGCAGAAGAAGAATATTGGAGAAGCAAAAGTTGTGTTGGGTCCCATCCATCGTGGATAAGAAGATTCTAGTAGATGAGCCAAGCTCTTCCACTGACCTCTGTGGAAGGATAAGGCAGGCTTTGCTTCCTCTTCCTCCCAATATTATATGTCTTTCTTGAACTCCTTAAAGTAATCTTTAGAAGTTGACAGCCAATCATGTCTCTAATTTGTCACTGCTTTTATTATTCGATCGACCAATGCCATCACTATATGATCTAAGCATGACAACTACTATTTATTTGGCTGTTCTAGAAATAGAACAATTGTCCTTACATGTAGTACTCTGTGTTCTTACATAATTCATTTTTGTTGTATATATAAACATTTTCAAGTTTATTTTGAGGCTAATAGGTGCCTCAACTGATTGACAATTTGTTTTGGAGCTATTGCAAATGTTGAATGATATTTTCAGGCATGAACTTGGGATCCCTAATATCCCCCTCAATGCTTTTGAACAAAGTAGTACAGCAAAATTTTCTCTTATGTTTCATCTTGCTCATGAAAACCTGTGGGATGTCAATACTTTAAAGTGTCTCTTTCACCCATTTTTGGTTGACAAAATTATGCAAATTCATTTAGGATGACAAATAGGTTTGGATTCTCAATCCTTTTGGACACTCTAAATAGTGTTTATCGATTCATATTGTTTAGGAATCTTATGCCATGGCCAATGGATCGGTATGACTTTATCCAATCCCGAGTACGCATAGTCGCCCATGTGGATGCTCGAACGAAGGTGGTTGGCATTAGATTCGGTTTAAGCTTCGTCTCTGGAATTAATCTGAAGTAGAGCAAAGAGTTGTTCTTCCTCCCCCGTTAAGTTCCTGCACACAAGCCAAAGTCGAGAGGAAGATTTCCTGATTCAACTTCTCCGAAATATAAGTCAGTATTGAGTGGGGTTAAGTGGAGTTGAAACGTTCGGTGTCCTCTCTTTCATATGCTTTTATACATACGAATGAGGGTCGATCGTACATGATCTATTAATAGCGGTCGACTTCTCAGGCGGCTAGCTTGTACCTCCTGTGCAAGTGCCGACCAACCTGCACTGATCCGCACTGCGCAGCGTTGTTACGAGCTTTCCGGAGCGGTTTTGTGCTATGCGGCGTCGTCTCGTACGACCTCGGATACCATGCAAAGAGTTGTTCTTCCTCCCCCGTTAAGTTTATGCACACAGGCCAAAGTCGAGAGGGAGATTTCCTGATTCAACTTCTCCGAAATATAAGTCAGTATTGAGTGGGGTTAAGTGGAGTTGAAACATTCGGTATCCTCTCTTTCATGTGCTTTTATACATACGAATGAGGGTCGATCGTACACGATCTATTAATGGCGGTCGACTTCTCAGGCGGCTAGCTTGTACCTCCTGTGCAAGTGCCGACCAACCTGCACTGATCCGCACTGCGCAACGCTGTTACGAGCTTTCCGGAGCGGTTTGTGCTATGCGGCATCGTCTCGTACGACCTCGGATAGCACAGGAATAGGCGACCATCCCATCTTAGTTCAAGGGGTCACGTCGACGTAATGCACCATATCAATCATAAGGCTCCATATTGACATTAATATGGTTGTTAACTTTTGCCACCAGAGTGATATCGAAATATGCACTGTCACATACATATAATATGAATTCAAAACAAAATCAGAATTTATTTGGTTGGAAGATGATTTAATATTTAAATATTTGATTAAAGACTTTTTTTCATTGAAAACTTTATTGAAATAGACTATTTACTTCTAATTTGGCAAGACATAATTTTTTACAAGCTATAGTACGGATAAAAATATCAATCATCTCAACACCTCAGAACTCCCCATGTGGCATAGTTTATTGAAATAGACTATTTACTTCTAATTTGCCAAGACATAATTTTTTACAAGCTATAGTGCGAATAAAAATGTCAATCATCTCAATACCTCAGAACTCCCCAGTGACATTAATATGGTTGTTAACTTTTGCCACCGGAGTGATATCGGAATATACACTATCACATATAATATGAATTCAAAACAAAATCGGAATTTATTTGGTTGGAAGATGATTTAATATTTAAATATTTGATTAAAGACTTTTTTTCATTGAAAACTTTATTGAAATAGACTATTTACTTCTAATTTGGCAAGACATAATTTTTTACAAGCTATAGTACGGATAAAAATATCAATCATCTCAACACCTCAGAACTCCCCATGTGGCATAGGGCTGGATGGGGGTTTGGGATAGTGTTGGGTGTCAATCAGATTCACAAGTTCGCACATTAAGCATATGAAAATTTGTCAACGTGCCCGACACCCGATGAGTAATTGTTTGCGGACTTACGATTGTTCGTTTGTCTTCTAAAGTCATTGTTTTCTTCTTTCTTTCTTTTCTCTTGGACACCAAGTATTTGCTGAATTGCTTGTAAAGCTATCCTCAAAAGTCAGGACTAAGGTTTATTTATCGTTCATTTTTAAATTAATCAATTTACTCTTTTATAGATATTTCGAGATCTAAATAAGGTCACAAATAGCCTGACTTCTTCTTTCTTTCTTTTCTCTTGGACACCAAATATTTACTGAATTGCTTATAAAGCTGTCCTCTTTGTGAAAAGTCAGGACTAAGATTTATTTATCGTTCATTTTCGAACTAATTAATTTACTCTTTTATAGGTATTTCGAGACCTAAATAAGGTCACAAATAGCCTGATCCTTTACGGACGAATAACGTAAGGATACCTCACGACTTAGACAATTCCAATTAAATTCATGACAAGTTGAATTTATGCCGGTAAAATGCTTATTGATTTGCCTCAACAATAGCCTTTATCGAAGGATTAAGGTTTGGTTGCAATAAAAAATTATAAACATGATTATATGCTACAAAGAAGTTATCAACTAGCTTAGTTGGTAATTGATAGCAAAATCTGAGATCAAATCTAATATTTGCCACTTACCTAAAGTTACATTTATACTAATCAAAAAGCTATTTGAGTGATGAGAAGTAGGATACAGCATAACCAAACTAAAATGGTCTCAATGCATGTTTTACCCAAGATTGATAATGTGATTTGAAAATGAAAGCAATGGAGACAAGTATTGGATGGATAAGCTAGAGAAGATTTTTGGTAAATGGTGAACTTGACTGAGTGATATAAGAAACATTGAATTCAAGCTGAAACCGATCCATACGAGTCAAAACCATATAGCTAAAACATGTGGAAAAGCATACCCAAACATGTCGACAATGGATAAATTTGTGTCAGCTCACTCAAGTAGGTGACAGCCTTGTGCACATTAAGATCTAGTGGACAGTTATGAGTTCTGGATCATGATATCTATTCTTTTGAAATAATCTTCTAATTATAAATGGCTTTTTAAGAATATATTTGTGAGTTTGGATCAAATTTGAATCATCACTTTTGTTGATTTCCAAATGCTTTGAACCAAAATTTTGTTGTGGTGTGCAATCCAAGTTGGGTGCACATGGTGTTGGGTCCAGCCCATGAGTGAGTTTGGAAGCGATTAAACTTCGTCAATTTTGGTCCAAATTTTATGTAAAAAATCCTTACAACAAGCTTTACAATCCTAACGGTGCCGATCTATAGTTTATCCTCTCTGAAATTCTTTTTTACTATACCATTTGGTCAGACCTAAAATTTTTCTTTCATGAAATCCATCTATGATAATGATGATATATTATTGTTAAGCCAAGATCTGTATTCTTGATGTTATTGTGATCCTCTAGTTATTCTGAAGAATATTTATTGTAAACATGTTATCATTATCGATGATAGTGGAAGTTTTAAGTAGCTACGATCCCGTGATTTTTTTTCATATTGGGTTTTCTACGTAAAAATTCGATGTCTCATATTCATTGTTCTACTGTTTATGTTGCTCTGATTAATATTATTTTTTAGTAATAAATTGATATTTTGATGAGGAATTCATTTTGATAAGAAAAGAATTATTTCATTATAATAATTTTTCTCAATATTATATATTTCTGTTCCATCAACCGATGGGAGAATGTATCTCTGCCTGGTTCAGAGGTCAATGCTTGGTGAGGTGCATGTTCTTAGTTTTACATGTAACTTAGGTTTTTAGTTACACCCCTGTGATCAACTACCTGTTAAATCCCATTTGACTGCAAGATTAAGATTCAAAACTCTTATCTGCCATTAGACCCCTTGTGGTATCTTTTGATCTTTATTCTCCTCCCTCTAGAAAGCAGCACATTGCATGCTGCTATCCTTTAAACAAACAATGCAGCAGGATGTCAGCTTCCTAAAAGCGACTCACTGTTGTTGCATGGGCTGAGCTATGTCCATTGACTACACTTTTTTTTTTTTCTCATTCTAGTTTGTGAGCTTTTGGATCTATGTCGCTTACCTTCTTTCTTTTCTCTTTGTTTGTGATGCAGCACAGTAAAAGCTGATGATTATGCAAGGTCGATAATGGTGGGCTTTTATGGTCTTCATTTCAGATCTCACTGCTAATATCAGATACAGCAATCATCCTTCACCATTTCGGATGCATGAAGCAGTCGATGCTCAGCTCAACCAGTTCTCTTGTACAAATGACAACCCTCTTGCCCATAAACAACAGTAAGTCCAAAGAGTGATGGGCCTAATGGCTAGAAAGATCTGCAGAGATGTATCTCGGGTGAAGCAACAATCACATACACAGGCAGAACAAAGCCTCAACAGAGATGTCTCAGATAAAAGCAGCAACAGTCTTTAAAGTCCAAAGACAAGAAGACACCAAGCAATCCATGGCTACCAAAGCCTCTGGAGATGTCTCAGACTCGATACATTCAAAGCACAAAAGCAAACAACATACAACACTCCAAAACACTGGGAGAGAGAGAGAGAGAGAGAGTGAGAATTCACATACACAGCTAACAGAGACATCATCTGAACTCCTCTCCTCCCATGGACCTGATTCCCGCTCTTGAGATCTTAGAGAGATGGCTGCAGCTGCTCTCGGAAAACCCTCAGCATGTCGGCAAACGTGACGATGCCGATGAGGCTATAGTCGTCTTCGTCGACGACCCACAGATAGCTCACCCGGTGCGCCAGCGCCTGGACCATCACCGCCACCAGCGAGTTCCCGGGG
Source organism: Musa itinerans (assembly GCA_001649415.1). Classification (NCBI taxonomy): domain Eukaryota; kingdom Viridiplantae; phylum Streptophyta; class Magnoliopsida; order Zingiberales; family Musaceae; genus Musa; species Musa itinerans. The sequence continues at coordinate 129,275 of LVTN01000290.1, read as the reverse complement.
TGGCACACCTCCGGCTCCTCCGATCTCCTCCCCATGGAGAAGCTCCTCGACCTCGGCCTCCTCGGCCGCCTTCCCCCGCTTGACTCCTCGTCGGAGGACGAGGAAGAGGAGGAGGAGGCCGACGGCGACGAGGACGAGTGGGAGAACGAGGACAACACGTCTTCCATTAGTTCAAGCATCTCCTGCAACCCCTTCTCCTTCAGTCCTGCTCTAATTGCGCGGACGAGGGACTCCGGTGGCGAGCCATAGTAGTCGACAAAGGCCATGAGGTCGCCTGCCGTGAGGGTTGCGACGCCGGCAGCCAAGGTCACCGCCATGAGGTCGCATGCAGAAAGAGCCAGGGGGGAGATCTCGCCCAGTAGTCGGCCGTCGTCGGTGACAACGGCGACCGCGGCCTGTTCGGAGAGAGCGCGGCGGAGGACAGGGAGGAGGGCGAGTCCGGGCTCGTCGTGGCGGACGGTGAGGGCGGTGGCGGAGCGGACGAGGCCGACGGCATCGATGGAGAGCGTGGCAACGGGGGAGAAGACGGCGATGGAGTTAAGGAAGTAGCGGACGAAGTCCTCATGTGTCAGCCAGCAGTATTCGACGGTGGCCCCGCCACCGCCGTAGTGGAGCTTCTTCCGGCCGACGGAGCCAATGGGGACCACAAGGTTCTGCGCTCCGTCGAGGATCAAATCGAGAGCTTCCAATACGCTGCGTATGAAATTCCCCAAAAAGGTAAAAATCGAATCTTTGGTATTCATATTGCAGAAAGGTGACGACTTTCTCTCGATTTCTTATTTATAATACCACAAAAAGTGACAAAGATTCAAGTTTTGTGGTACTACAGGAAGGAGGTTGACACAAGAAGGCGTTTTGAGAGGGACGAAAGGGTACCTGAACTGCCGCTCGACGCGGCGGACGAGGCCGGCGTCCTTGGAAAGGAGGACGGAGACGGGCCGCTCGAGCGCAACGGTCGGCGACTCGAGGTTGCCGTCGGAGCAGAGATAGCAAATGACGTCCGCGACGCAGAGCTTCCCGATGACGGCCTTCTTGTCCGGCGCGTCCCGGTCTGCGGAGACCACGGCAAGGTGGGGCTCGCCGCTTCTCCTGAGGGCGAAGAGGGCGTCGCCGACGACGGCGGCGGAGAGCGGCAGCGATCTCAACGCTGGCTTCCCGATGCAGAGGTCCGACACCTCATTCGACACCAAGCTCACTGCCATGCACTGGAAAAACCGAACCCTAACCCTAATGGTACCCCCAAGCCAACAGACCAAAGCAGGGCGAAGAGAAGCGATCGGTGACGGGAGGAAGGCGAGAGGACGCGAGTCCCATAAATAGGAGATGCGGTGACCGGCTGGGGCCGGGATCCGTCCTCCGTAACACGGGTTTCCCCCGGTATCCAATCGAATCCCCATGAAACGAACAAATATTCGTTTCCCACCATTTACTTATTTTCGTACGTGAAACGGCGTGGTGCGATCGAGCGGCACAGTTGATTTGAGCTCGGCGTATA
>LVTN01000290.1:39987-127733 GCA_001649415.1 Musa itinerans | reverse complement strand
AAGATTCATGGAAATGAGAGCAAGAGTTGGATAAGAGAGAGAGAGAGAGGAAAGGAGATGATGATGATGATGGTTCAGTAGCGGAAACGCTTCCAGAATGCTCTTCAGAGTATGATCAATTATCACATGAATAATTTGACGAGAAAGAAGAAGACACTTCAAAAGATCTGCAAGAATGTAGCTCAGAAAAGGTTGCATGCTTACTCGATAAGCTGTGCATAGATAGCATAGATGGCGAAGAAGGAAGAAAGCAGAAGAGTTGGACTTGTAGCTCAAAAGAGGCTTCATGCTTACAGGGACTCGATCGAGCTATGTTCCATCAGGATCTCAATCATTCGTGCCTGCTTTGAAAGAAGGCAGCATGCAGAAGAAACCAAGCGAAAAGACAGCATCTCTCTCTCTCTCTCTCTCTCTCTATCTGCTGAGCTTTAGGAGTCGCTTCATGTCACAGAAGAAGACAGTAGTGATGGCACCAAACTACAACCAGCTTCTCGTTTTATTTAGTAGCTAACGCAAAGAGTTCAAAAGCATGTCCTACAAATTCCTTCCTCCCTATGCCTCTCTCTCACACGCATGACTCTTCGTGGAGGGGCCCTCCTTTTTATGCATATTTTTTCTTATTTTTATTTTAGAAAAAAAAAAAGGGAGGGTGGAGACGATCTCACAAGTTCGATCTGTCCCTTTCGAAGCGGGCCCATCTCACATGGGTGGGCCTCGATCCGTACCCCATCGCCGAGACCGTATGCACGCGTCACATCATTAAAGCGGCGCCCACATGCGTCCTCTTAACTCCCGCAACTCCGACGCTTCACTTTAATGCTCGAGCCACCTGTCCCCTTATCGCCCGTTCACGTGGCACCACATGCGGGCCTTCCTCCGCTCTCACTCCCACCATCCCAATCTCATTGCTTCTTTGTTCGGTGCGGCATCGACTCGATGGTTTTTAGTTCAAGAATCAATGATTCTGGTTTTAATTCGAAATCATCTATTTTTATTTGTGTATAATATTCTTTCGATTAATCATTTATGAAGCGGAAAAAAGAGGGAAAATTCGTTAATTGCGTCAGCATTTGATCGTTTAATTGTTTTGTATTTTTTAATCGATTGGGAATCAAATTAAAACCGTTCGTTTCGAACCAACAAAATCCGATTCTGAATCTTCGATCGATTCGGTTCCTATTCGAACGGAAGCGTGCGATCGAGATAGGGCGGACCGGATGCGTGGAAGGTGGCGAGAGTCGGACGGAGACACCCACCACCACGTGATCCGATGACGCCGCACCGTTGACGCGAGTGCGAGCGGTCGCCGTCGTCCGTGGTGAAGGTGGGGCCCGCCGGTGGTCTCTTCCTCCTCCTCCTCCTCCGCTGCGGAATCGGTTGCCGTCGGAATCCTCAGGCGGCTTATTAGCATTTTAAATGTACTCAATTCTATTCATAGTTATACCAATTTTTCCAAAAAAAAAAAAAGATATGATCGATGAGAGTGGCATCAATCGTGGCCGTCCATAGTAAAATCGACGGATACCTCAACACAAGAAACTACACTGTCACCTGATAAGTTGGGGTTCGTATATATTTCGGTCCGTCCGTATTAACAACACGTGCATGTGGTTATCAACTCTACATTCCAAATTACACGTGCACGCATCACGTGGACATGTGTGCGGGACAGCTGTGACAGTAATAATAATAATAATAATAATAATAATAATAAAAAAAGAGAAGGTACCCACATGCAACCACGACGCGTACTGCTGAACCCCACATGGCCGAGAGAGAGAGAGAGAGAGGATGATGAGCAGAGGGTGCGCTTATCGTGCCGTCACGTTTCGGTCGATAAGAGAAGACTGTGTGGCTGTCGTTGTCTCCCTAATAATCTGTGTGTCACCCACGACACCGACGTGTATATGTCAGCGAATACGTGGAAGACCCATCTCAACCCGACATTGCGTGCGTCCATCCCACGTGCCTGTACAAATCGAGACAAGAATCTATATAATAATAATAATAATAAACAATGTGATTTCAAATCACTAACGACGAGCTGCTTACACTATCTATGCCTTTTAGTTAACTTTTTTGTTCATCCTTAAATGTCGTAACTCGATCATACATCGTATCTATAAATATCGTAATCTCAAATGTGGAAAAAGAGGAACATTGTACCAAGATATTTTCTTTTTCACTCAAACAAACAAATGCCATAAAGAAAATTAAACAAATAATAATATGGTCAAAACACTATAACAAAACATACCCATTTTGTCATCTCAAATCAATTCTGAAATGTGGCACTGATTTTGCAAAATCTTAGTCAGCATTTATCATCACAGGCGAAATCGTATTGGGACAAAAAAACATTGATACATGGGTGAAGGCATCATTCGAGAACCAGTATTGGTAATCAAAGGGTAGCAATCTCCAGAACCCACTGCCGGAGAAAGCTTCGTTATGAATCACCACCGAAAAGGAATGCCGCAATCCTTTTTCACTGCCTTTACATCAGATTACAAATCGAACAGGCTACCAACGTGTCCAAAGCTTAAATCGGCTGTGAAGCCATAAAGAAAAAGAAAACTCATCATGAACAATGGTCAAGGACCTCGAGGTACAAGGAAGATTGCTAAAATATCACACATGACCCTAGTTTACCCCCTCTGAGTTGAAATGAACAATGGCGCAGTTTTGGTGCATCAGTTAGCCAAGCAGAAGAGCCGAAAAGAAGGAAGCTTCTGGAACTACACTACTCGGACCCATGTGCCACCGCACATCGGACAGCCGTGAGCCCAACGGCTGATCCACCATGCTTCGCGTTCGTTCTGAGGATTGGGATCACCAGGTTGCGCAAATGCACAAGTCTGACGCAAACATCTTATGCACTGCAAGAGAGATCATAATTGTATGACAAGCAAAGAAACCAGAATGCAGGAATGCAATACCAACAAAGGGTATTTGCTACATACATTTAATTATACTGAAAATAACAGATAAATCATTCGCTGCAAGATTGCTTTTAATATAAAAGACCAACCGCTAGATTTTGATTAGAGATGACAAATATTGAATTGTGTGTTCATCGATACTAGCTTCCCTTCTCTGCTAGAACTTACAATGCATGTTCTATGTTGCACAGTTACCTCTAGACAAAGAAACAGAACATTGACTACCTTTTTGAAAAAAAATGCATCCCTCGTATTCAGATTTTTACCATCAAAAGCAACGCTCCATAAAGGAAAACCTACTGCCATAAAATAAAGGCATCTTCCATCAAGGAAAACCTACTGCCATAAAGGAAGATAGAGAGGGATTTGTTTCTTGATGACATCAGGGAAAACGAGGTACCAAAAAACATGTAAATAATTTTGTTAATTTATGCTGGTAGATGAACAAAACCTTTGCGTTTAAAGTTGCCCAAATGAGCACAATAGTAGAGGAAGAACAAAAGCAAATTGCAAAGAGAGGAATTTGAAAAACAAACCTTGTACCATACTCCTCCAAGACCGGTTTTCCAAACAGCTGTAATGACATCCCTTCGAGATCCCATAATACCCAGATAAGATCCAAGGCCCACGGAGGTCTTCAATCCAAATGCTGCATCCCTCTCGGAGGACCTACGCTTCCTAGGCCAGAGGCCCTGGGCTCCAGAATAGTCATTGTGACCTTCTACGAAATTAGTTATAGAGGAGCTCAAAGAGCCACCTAGCTTAGGTTTCGGTGTGTTATCCAAAGGACCAAGATCATCTGGATCTGACCAGGGACCACCAAACATATTCCGTCTATGCCAGTCTTCAGCTGGAGGGTGTAATTCTAGCTCACGGAGCAATAGCCCAGCAGCATCAGCTCCCCTGGGACGAGGCATATTCTACAAATTGCAAGCGCATAAATTACAGTGTGGGCCCGATTTTGCAGCTATAGCATAGAGGTACAGAAAAAAGAACTACAAAGACAAAAGACAGTTCTGTGGAGTTCCTCTGCCTATGAACGGGGCAACTATGGTATTTGCAGTGAGCCATAACCTTAAATTAACAGAGACCGATCTCCTAGGTTTGGCAAATATAGTATATAGCGAGTCACAACAAGATATGCCATCCACCTATAAACAGTAAAGGCACAGACAAAGAACCTTGTTCCCATATCTATGACGCACCTGCATGTGTGGGCCAAGTGATGCTTCAACAACTTCAGGTAGCACAGTATAGTTCCCATCAATATAGTGTAACCGTATGATTATATTGCTTGCACCAACCTGAGAAGCAGGCAGTGGGTGCTGAAGGGCAGCTGTTCTTCGGCAGAGATCTACCAGAATGAGAAAAAGTACCTTCACCTGCAGGAAAGTGCTTTAATCAAGGCAATCACACATGGTACATCTTTAACTTGAAAAAACTGGAAGAGAATAGCCTTCACTAATCAAGAATAGTCTTCACTTCTTTCCTGATAGACTATAATCGGTCATCGATTTCGCTAATCCATTTCTGGGACTTCATGTTTTTAATTAAAAATTTTAGGGGTAGATAAGGAAAATGGAGGTGGTAGCATACGGAGGTCTCCTGAGTCCTGACAACAGTTATACCTCAAATGCTTGCTTCATATGGCGTTAATAAGTAACATAATGCTTTTGAATAAAAAAGTAACATAAAACTTTCAATGTTCGTCAAGGTCAAAGAAGGCATCTGTTTCCTCTAGTTTTAACTCGTGGTGTAACGACAAATTCAGCAGGTCAAAGTGATTCATGTTACATATTATAACTGCAACACATTCACATTATCTACATTCGACAACCTAGAATTGCCCATGGAAAATGATATCTATCCAGATGGTAAATAATTGTATATAAAAAAAACACACACACGTGCACACTTATATATATACCTCCTCCGATGTGTAGCCTTGCCCTGCATTACCAGAACCAAACCTTACAGACTTGTTGGTAGAGCCTTCTTCAAGCCCCTTTGCTCCAACAATCAATTGTCCAGACCTAACTGCCTGGCCTTCTTCAGTTTTTGCAACTCCAATAGTTGGTCTGGATATTGCACTGCTATCATCTACTTTTCCATTAAAAACAGGCTGAGCTTTCTGCAAGCTAGAGTCTGGGTTCTTCTGAAAGTTTCCTATAAAACGTGGTGATTGCCTTCGGCGGAATATTAGACAAAAAAGCAACAACTGGCATAGCCTGTGAAGAAAATGGCAGTCTCCAATAAGCCTGACGGCAGGTGTTCCAGGAAAAGTCCCAGTATTGATGCTAATGGGCATGAAGGAAGATGGCCCACTGATCGGATTTTGAGCAGTCGAGGATCCTCCATCAGCATTGTTGCTGATTTTAGCAATGGCACCTTGAACCCATGCTTGCATTTGAGAATTTCCACTTGCACTTGGAACTCCACTTTGGGAGCCTAGATTATATGGCATTGGAACATGCAGAAATTTGTCAAAAAAAGATACATTATAGATTTGGCATAGAACAGAAGAGTCAAGAATACAACTTCAGCTCATTCTAGAAGACAGGAAAAAAAAAATCATATTCCACAAAATTTAAAACATATATCATATACAGCTCATGAGAAACATAATACTAATGAAGATCTGAAATGCTTCCTTCAGCAAAAATCACTTCTCCGCTAGCAGCACATTGCAGAAACATGCAACTTATCCTTCATGATTATCAGTGTAAAAGACACTGATAATCATGATAGATTATAGATTTGGAATGCAGAAATTTGTCAAAAAAAGATACATTATAGATTTGGCATAGAACAGAAGAGTCAAGAATACTGCTTCAGCTCGTTCTAAGAGACAGAAAAAAACATTCATATTTCACAAAATTAAAAACACATCACATACAGTTCATGAGAAACATAATACTAATGAAGATCTGAAATGCATCCTTTAGCAAAAATCACTTCTCCACTAGCAGCACACTGCAGAAACATGCATCTTATCCTTCATGAGTATCAGTGTAAATGACAGTTAAAAATAAACTGAATGCAGTTCATCAATCAACAGAAGCAGCCTTGGACCATCAAATATAATTTTGAATATGTCCAAAATAAGTTGTTATAACATCTCAGTTAGAAATCCTAATTTCTCTAGAAACAAAGTACAACATCTTTACACAGATACTGGTGGACATCCTAGACCACACAATGTCAATATGGATAATGTAGATACACTCATCAACTGTTGCACCCATAGCACCATGCTAAGCTAATGCAGAAGTTGTCTGTACACATGGTTCATATTTCAGCAGTGTGGTAATGAATCCTACCTCTATATTATGCATGCCAGTGGAGATCAAAAGCTCAACAAAGTGAAACATGTATTGGAGCAAGTCAACATTGCTAACAGACTTTAACACAACTGAGTTGTGACAGAAGAGCAAAGAAAATACCATGCACTACAAAAATCAGTTGCATTATTGTGCTGCTGAACATAAATTTTTTGTGCAGATACATTTTCTAGTTTCTGGTTGCACTAATGCTAGATAAGAATAACTATGAAAAGAAGATGCTAGTGTGATGAGACTTCAGGTTATTTAATATGCATATTCCTATAAAGTCTATCAACTATATCAAAATTTAGAAAACTGACCCTGACTTGTTGCAGAGGTAGAACTGTGGGTGGGGCTTGCCACCATACTCCGTGCACCACTAGCACCAGAGGAAGCTCCAACTGCATGACTAGCCAAAGTACGACAAAAACTAGCATAACGACGCAAGCGTGTGATGAAATGTGAAGCTAGATCAAGGACAGCATCAACATATGCCTGGAACATGTAATGGCACAAAAACAAAAAGTGTACAGTAACCATTAGCTCTAGGTTATATCAAGCTGAAATTGATGACAACAAGATAGAGATGTTCACTGCTTCTACAGCTGAAAAATTCCTGTTTAAAAATAAACAATTCCTCAACAAGCATTTTAACATGCTCGAGACAAAAATAAAAAAGGTTGGCTATGAAAGTAGAAATTTGCTAGCATTCATAGAATCACAACCAAGTATTCTTTTTACTATGCCCCATATATGCTATTTTAAGAATTTCTTGGCTAAGAAAACACCAAACTGTTACAAGAAGATGCCATGAGGCATGAAGCACCAATAATGGGATTATCCAGGGATTATACTATCACAAAATCTATAATCAACTCCTGGACTATACTATCACAAAATCTATAATCAACACCAGCATTCTTAAAAGAGAGGTTGCATAGAAATCTCATTTGTGGTCCCTGTCCTCTCTCTTCTCACTCTCCCTTTTGCGCAAAGAGGGACCAACGCTATCTCATATCCATGAAATCAAGGTATGCAATTTCGATGTGTACCGCCCGGTACGGGCGGTACGTACCGGTCCGACAGGTTACCGGTACGCGGACCGCCCGGTACAGTGCTATAGTACACTGTAGCAGTGCACTGTAGCACTGTAGCAGTGTAAACAGTGCGCTGTAGCAGTGCAAACAGTGCACTGCAGCAGTCAAACAGTGCACCGCTCGGTACACCCATACCGTACTGTACCGAGCCCAGGTCGAAACTCCGGTACGGTACGGTTTTGCGGATCTTGCATGAAATAGCATAATTTTGCCTCCATTGATCTACTTATTCTCCTACTTATGACATGTTGCACATGACACAGTAGCTCATAAATGCCATTGAGTAACTAGGATCTTGTGGACACATACTGTAACCTAGTAAAGATGAAAAAACAATATGTTGGAATACTGGCATAAACAATGCAACTACTGAGTCTTAACAGAAAATAACTCAAAATCCTACTGCCAGTTAGTGTGGTAAACTTCACCCAGTTTGTCGAGTAGCATGATTAGATAAGTCAATAAGCTCACATGTATACATAGTGATGATTTAGTTGTACAAAAAAATGCTATAGAAATAGAAGCAAGTGGGGTAAACACTTCAGAAAATACCACCAATATATCTTAGTTCACTACCAGGCACTCAATAATTATCTTGAACAGATAATCCTGTGTATATATACACATACTTATATTTTTGCAAGCACCATCATCCTTATGTTTTTCTTATAATTTCTCTATTCAGAACTAAAATATAGACAATAAATTGGCAGGAGAGCAGGTCCGTCAGAAGCCAAAATTATCAACTGATAAGGTCCCTGAGCATAATTTTTCCAAAAAAAGTATCGAAAAAAAAAGATATTCCACAACCTAATCTCAACTTGGGCACACATGAACAAGACCCTCGTCACACTAAGGTGCACAGGCTCACCAGTGATTTTTCTTTTTTCTTCTTTATGTTTCTTTTTTTTTCCCCTAGATTTAAGTTCTGGATAAATTGACCAGGACTGGACGAGACTGAGCTTAACCAAGGTTAAAACTCAGAAACTGCTTCAATTTAATGGGCCAGCAGACTCATGCTAAAGGGATCAGCATAAAGGAAAAAAAAAACAAAAAATAAAATAAAAGTTGCAGTTGTCAGGTTAAAACAAGGCCCAAAAGGAAATGGTCCAAGATCTTCAATACATAGGAAACAATTTGAGGGAGAGGATGCATAAAATCACTAGCAACACATGCATACATGACTTGGAAAAAAGTATCGTGTTAAAGATAGGATAACGAATCTTTGCAGGATGAATGTGGGAAAATCTGACCCAACATTTGAATGAAGGCATGCAATTTCGTTAGATCTACAGGAAAGAGCAATATACTAGGCTCAATCACTGGCGTATATGACAACCCTTCAAAATATCAGGGTTTCAGCTTTGTCAAAATTTGTTTTCTTTTTGAAGCAAGCAAAATCATGATCTTCGAAAATTCATGGAGACTCTGGAGAACAAGGCAAACCTGTATGCTTGGAACCAAAGCTTGCTCAACAACCATTTTGTCAGCATCAATGGCAGATAATGTCTCACCGGATGCTTGCCAAGGTTCAAGTAACAAGGTTGCAGGATTTATAAGAGCAGATTCAATTCCCTTACCCAACATGTCCAGTAATAATCTTGCTTGCATATCCAATACAAGTGCTCTAACATCTTGAGCATTTGTACCTTCCAAAAGCCTGCATTTTATCCTATCAAGGTTCTGCAAAATAATAGATCCTGATCAAGGGGCAAAGAATATTTCACATCTCAATATGGCCAAAATCAAGGAGACAATGAGATTAAAGCATTAAACACAACACACTTGATTGCATAACTAATCTGCACATTTAAATGACAACTAAAAGTCTAAAACATAGTTTTTACATCAACCAGTTTGTTGCATTGATCTCAGGCTTCCTCATTCCTACATATAAAGGAGATTGTTTCACAGTTGAATCTAATTATCTCAGAATGGTAATAACAAGAAATCCATACTAATGCAACAAATCTGAAAGACTTATAAACCGTACAGCTAATTCTTTAAGCAATATTTCCAAGTTGGTGTGCTAGCCCCTCTCACATGACAGAAAAGCCAATATATAGTCATCCAAAGAGCCAAAGAAAACTAAATTTCAACCGTCCTCAAATTTTTAGAAAGTAGAAACAACAAAACAATTGAGATATTAGCACAGCTGGTATGCTCCAGTTAATGTTTTCAAGTTTAAGTTGGCAATCAGACAGGTCAAGGTGTTAAGTACCAAGGCAGACTTCAAAGTTCAAACAATCCCACTGGCTAAGCCAATGACCTTAAATATATAAGGGTTTTGTAAATCCAGAGATGTAAATACCAACAGATGCAGGTTCAACAAGCCATGTCAGCTGGGGCAGATTTCAAAACTTTGTTCAAAGATGACAAAATTTACTTATGACAAAGTAAAGAATGCATACAGGACCATGTTGCTGCCTGTGCTGAATAGATGGTAGAGAATGGAAGTCCGCATCCAAGACAGCGATCACACTATTAAGAGACACTTAAACACAGAAAAGATCATCATAAGGCTTTTGTTGAATATTAAGCACTACAAGGAAGTGTGAATGTGCTTTGAATCATCTGTGCTCGACAAAGGAAAGAGAAGTTGCCTACCAATACCATCCTCAGCAGCACTTTGTGTGCAGCCAACGGCATCCCACCAATCAACCCCGACTAGAAGACTCCACCAAAACCTATGCAAGATAAAGTTAGTGATAAAACATACGTAGTTCACATTTAAGCAATAGAAAAATTGAGAATGAGAAAACTACTGCCTCATGTACCTATCAGCAATAGCTCGTTCCCAAGTAGCTGAGTTGACTTTAGATTGTGAGCTACCAATAGCAGGGGGAAGAACACGTATTATCTTCAGTATCGTCCGGTCCTTGATTGTGTCATGCCAAACAGAGGCTAAACAGCAGCTGGTGGATGAGAAAGCAGGTGCGGCAATGGTTGAACCCACATTTATATGATAACTATCAACAGGATTGAAGTTTGCACCAGAAAATATGTGTACTCCACCCCTAAGAAAAGCAACAGCAACCTCTCCTCCATGAGCAGAATACACAATTCGAGCTAACTGTCTAACATCATTTGGGAGATCATAGGGATCGAAGCTGAGCCTATTCGCTCTCTCAACACTAGAGTCTGACGAGTTTAGTTCATCAGATATCATTGGCTTGGCAGAAGAGGTTTGAGGGTTCCTTAAATCGTCTGTTGGTGGAATGCTTTTATTAACTCTAGTTAACCACACTGTCTGCATAGGTGGTTGCCCACCAAAACTAGAAGCAGGATTTCCAAATATTGGATGAAGAACAACAGGTTGAAGTGAAGATTCCCAACACTGGACCCTCCATCCTGTAATTGAAGGCCCTTCATCTGGATCATAAGGGGACATATACTGCCCTACAAGAAAATTATTTATTAAATAAACTCACATATTGGAGACAATAAAAAAGAATAAGTGCAGTCATTCACTAGGAAAAAAGGATTTGTACACTAAATCTAACGGCCCACTTAAACCACAAATACCAGAAAAAAGAATGCCAAAGTCTAAGCAAACCAAAATTCTTTTAAACTGGACAATCAAATCACAATAAAAGAATATGTTTTAATTGTTGTAACTGTGCACCCAGACGAGTGTGACTTGTAGTTATTGTGGTCATTTTGCACTATCGTAGTCAAAAATTGTTTACTGCAAAATCTTCTTGCAGTATCTAATAATCAAAAGATTTGAATCATTCTGTAGAAATCTTGTATTTAACGCCAAAGGGTAATAGGAAATTACCTTCAACAATTACAACAGTGATGACAGACCCTCCCCGAGTGGGATCAAAAGCAACTGCAGTAACTCCGGATCCCCATGTAGTGGTTGCAGCAGACTGTGCTGCAGCCTCGGGACTCACATAGGCAGAAAAGTTTGAAACAGGTGAGCAATGAAGTGAGGCAACCTCATTGATCTCATGATCTGTTAGCCTTTTTCCTTGCTTTTCTTCAGCAATAAAATACTCCTGTAAACTAAACAAGTATGCAGATAAAGGTGCATAACCTTTCCAAGATGGGGGGTTTAAAGACGGAGGAACAGCACACCCAGTATTTATCTTTGCCGTAGCTTGCAAACCATTTCCAGGGCCTGGCATAACCTCCCAGACAACAACTGTAGATGGATTTACAAGTGGGACGCCAGCCACATGCATAGTTCCAGATTCTGTAATAATAGCATCAGCAGCCATTATGCCACTGGGTCCTGCTCCTAACAGCCCTTTGCTTGTAGAAAACCATTTTGGTTCTGCATCATTTTGTGCAGGAGGCCACTGTGCCCAGTGAAGTTGGATAGAGCCAGATGAAAAAACTGAGCAAACACAAAGAAAAGATGGCCACCTCACTGCAACAAAAGGTGAAAATAAGAGAAATTCAAAAGACAGTTCAAAAATCCATTCGACTTATAGATGTAACCTGAATTTTGAGACTGTTGTGAAAGAAACTTTTCCTCAAAGGTTGACTTTGTGCTGGCCAAGGTACTTGAATTTGAAGGAAGTGATCGATACTGAAACCAAGGAACCAACACTCAGACAAACCAAGCAGAAAAAGAGTTCTCCTTATTCATTTAATTGAGAGTTCATTTAACTAATCACAAGTGATGAGCCAGCAAAATTAGTAAGAACAAGACAGAAAAAAATCCTAAAAGTTGTTCTAACAAGTTATCTTCCAACACAAGATGCAGGTAAACCTTATGAAGAAAAAAAAAACACCCAAAAGTAAAGAACAGCGAGGCAACCTAAACAATATATTCATTATCGAAACTACTTGTCAGTTCCAATAGTATGGGATTATATTTGTTGGTGATGGTGACATGTAGGCATAATTATTTCAGTATCAACATATCAATGTCACTTTGTCTCTGCATGATCAAATAATATGATTTTGCTCAAAGAAAGCAGGAAAAGGATATCAAGGGGGCTACCAAACTGTGTTTAGTAGGATATGGTACATGCCACAAATACTTTAGCCTGTACCACAATGTCATGTTGTTTAAACCCTTTTTCCAGAAGAACTAACAACATAACCATGCATGTCTCTATGGGCATGCCATGGGCACAAACCATATGTACCGCATCAGTACATTGCCGGAACATCACAAAACATCTGACAAAGAACGGCACAGACAGATTCCGCACTTGCTTTGTGGAGGTATTTGTGGCAACAGTATGATCTGGCATACGTAGAAAGTCTCATCCATTCAATGGACTTATTTACAGGATTTATGAGACAGTTCATTTATTTGGCAGGAGTCATCAGAACAGGTGCAGTCATAACATTGTATCAAGTCATTGAATTTAGCCCCTTACCAAAAACCGCACAGTTAACTCTAGCATTGTATCAAATAGTTGGACTTAGTCCCTTACCAGAAAACTATTGCATGTGCAGCAGCACCAACTATAAAAAATATGCAAATCTGCATTTGATATGTGAATGGGGAAAGATGAGCACCATAATCGAAAGCTAGATAAGAATAAGCAGTCTATGTGTGTGCCAAAGATTCCCCACACAAGCTGTCCTCCAACAAACTATGAAAGGGATAGATGTTTGTTGTCCCGATCATTCTGTTAGCCCCCATATCAACAAGAAAAAGGATAAGTTGAGCAGAATTTTTCCCAAAAGGAAGCAGAGGGTTGCACAGGCTTCCTTAGACATATTTCAGACTTGGAATGCCAAAAGGGCAAAGGAGGTTGGCTGCAAAACCACATATAATGGAGACTTTCAAGCAAAGCTATGCCTTTCTTCTTTCTGACCAGATAGGAGCTAAGACAGCATCGGAGGATACTACCTGTGATATTCAAAAACTCTCCTATCATAAATGACAATTTAATTACAACTATTTTCTTTAAGCTAGTGCTTGATACATAGATGAGTAATTAAGAAGACCAAATTAACAGTAAAAGACACCAACAAGATATGTTAAAAGTGCAATGATTTTCTTTTTATTTTAACAAAAATATCAAATTATTTAGGCTTGGCTTCAATTCAATGAAGTTGTCAAAAGTCATGAACAGGCTAGATTTTTATTAATGCAGACTTTAAAAAAAAAGGCCTAACCAGGCAGATTATCACATGAACTGGGTCGCAGCTACTTAGTGTCTACAACATTTTATAGCATGTTAATAGTCAGCTATCAGGTTTCTTTTCTTTTGTTTACCATTAATCTGTATCTCCGGATATGCAATAAGTATGATACTAACCCAAACATCATGTTGTCCTAATTACATACACAAAAAATGGCCAATATTTCTTCCAAAAGTCTCCTCCATCAAAGTGTGTATCATGAGATAGCCATCAGTGTTCAAAGGATAACCTTTGCTATGATCATTTAGCTACAATAACTATAATAGCAGTCTGTGATCCATAATACGTAATCATAACTAATAACAACAATGAAAAATGAACCCGGTATCATAGTTAAAATGCAAAACAATCAAAGGAGAATATATGAGCCACGCACTGGATTCATCCCTGACAACCATTTGGTTACAACAGCAAGATCTTGTTTCCATTCATAGCCACAATGCCAACAACTAGCATCTCGTACAAGGTTCACTGGGCCCTGTAATATTGTACGAAAACATTATATAAAAAACCATAGAAAATTTAGGAACAAAAATATGATGAAGTAAGCTAATAAACAAATGGACACAAAGTACCAATTTTCATTTTCAAATAAAAAACAATTTTCATCCTGTAACAATAACAACTATGCAAGGTTTCAGCAGTTAAAGGAAAATAAAAAAATAAATGCAATTTTATATGTTGCAATTATACTACACATCTTGAATTTACTTATAAAAAGGAGAGAAGCACGAAGAGGAAGCATTTGCACAAAGGCTGTTGGTGTTTTTTACATTCATAGAAGTCCCAGGAGGATAATAACAGTGCTGGTTTAAGTCCTTACTTGAGAAGGCTGAGTCCATATCATGATCCTTCCATGAAAATTTGCCACCAATAAAGCTCGAGGGCAGGATCTAGGAGACCATTCAATAAACTGAACTGAATCCCGTGGAGAATCTGTGGATAAACAATATACACCAAGATAGACCAATATCATTGCCTCAAGATTGGTACCAGTTTAGTGCACACATGTATACAAAATTTTCTTTGGATAACTAACGAACAATTAAGATGGCATAAACTAAATAAAATTGATAATTTCATTTAAATTCTGCCAGTAACAAATAAAAAATTAAAGATGCAAGAAATCATAAAGTAAAATTTCTTAATTTGCTATTTAATTGAGAGATTGGTGCTGTTGGTATTTGCTTCTGTAGCACCCACTTGAGATGTGGCAAGTGGCAACTTGGAAAAATAAGTTACCCAGGTCTATTCAGCATCACAATCTTTATTTGGTTTCTTTTAATTAATAATACCTGCAACCCCATGGAAAGAAACATGTCTGATAGTTATTTTCACAATTAGTAAAGAATGTTTTTTTTAATCTATTGTTCTCCATTATTTTTTTCAGTATTATCTTTTATATTTAATTTACCTTCTTTATTAAAAGCCTATGGAACAACAAAAGTAAAGAAATCTTGTAGCATATATAATGTTTATTTTCACTTTTTTCTAATTTTAGCTATTTTATGATTTTTCACTGTCTTATTTCTAAAGTATTTCTCAGCTGATTCAGTGCTGCCAATCTCAAATAGCTCACCCTATGTCCAATCTAGATCTGTGAACCTTCCAACAGACTGACATACGAAGCGATGATCATGTGATAGTAAAATTTAAATTCTTAACTTAGCATAAGATTCACTTGCATTTTTTTAACATGTGCCAAAGTTGAATTGGAGCACCATCCACATGACAATGACCCTCATGATACTGTATAAGTATGATCCAACACAATCGGAACTCAAACTAGAAACCATGCTTCTGAGGGATTTTAGAATCCTCTTAAAACCAAAATTCTGAAAGCATAAAAACCATATCACACAAGATATGGTTTTCTCCAGAAACTCTAAAAAGAAGAAGGCCCAGGTACATCTGCACATAATTCTTCGGAAACATTCTGTTGGTGAAAATTATTTTCTTGTTTTAACAAATTGTGTATCAGAAATTTCAAAATAAAAATCCTATGAAAATTCTAGATATCTCCATTCTCTGTGGAAGTTGGGTATCACAGTAATCAAAAGTCCCTCATTTATCAATTCATGACAACAAAACAAAGAATATCAAAACCAATAAGAATGTCATATATCCCTATACGTAGTTGTGTTAATAACACACTAGAAACTCAGCATTAACAGTAACAAGTGTAGCACTGGGTACACAATTTTAAAAGAAATTTATCGTTATAAATGTCAAATCTTTGCTATTCCATGGTAACCTGTAATATATCAATGAATACATCGAAAGGTTCAGGAGTTCAACAAAATACAATTTAAAAAAAAATACAAATATGTATCAGCCCACCAAACAAGATACATAATTGTGCTAGCTAAGATTAATACAAAACAGTTTTCATCACTCTAAGTGAGAGCCAAACATTTTGCTAAATGAAAAATATGAAAGTCTGCAAGAAGTGAAACATCAAAAAATGAAAGAAACAAAGAAAATTAAAGAACACAAATGTGTATGTTAGATATGAGAATGTGAGAGGTAAAAGGAGACAAAAGAAAATGTTTGATCACAAATTTGTATTGCACAAACAAGCTTCAAATTTTGAAGTTTCATGCAGCAATTCAGCAAGTATCTTTTAGATACAAAGAAGTCGCGAGTTTATGGTAATCAATCGGTCCCTCCATATCATTATTCTGAACCATAATCAAAACACTACGGATATTCCAGAAGTACTGAGTTATAGTATCATTTACCAGCTTTGACATTGAAAACAGCACATTCTGTGGGTCGCTCAGGGTTGACAATGTGTATTGGAATCCAAAATGGAGGATTTGTAGTAGAACTGAAATAGATAACGGCCAGTAAGCTGATGGCACAATAACTTTGGATAAGAGATAGTATATTAACGAGTTAAATACCAAGACAGCATATCTTAGGACAAGAAACAGGTTAATGTCTATATGAAGATAATTTGACATGAAAGTTAAAAGTAGTAACTGACATCTAAATATAAATCAAAACATGAAGAAGAAATATAAATTATTAATTGAAGCCTTCCGAATAAATACTAAATAACAATAATAAAAGTGAAAAAATAAACAAATACTTTCAGGATAACAGCTCGTGCAGTTATATGTATGTTTATGGCCTAGCATTCCACGATAACCCCTTACTTCTCATTCATCCATGTGATTCCCGAGTGGTCTCGCATCATAAGTTGATGATGAGCAAGCTAGGTGAGTAAGGCTACTTACTACTAGTTACTTAGGGTTAAGGAATGTTCTGTACTAGTTACTTGGCTAGTGAGTTTTTGCTGAAAAACAAAGTATCATAAAGAACGAATTATGTAAAGCTTGTTAAACAAGACATTCTTTGAAGAACTTGTACAGTATGTAAAGAGGAAACACTTTGCAGTAGCTACCAGAACAAATGGTGTTGAAGGAAGAAGCAGAAATTGCAAGCAAAGTGTAGGAGCATACAAGGGTACAGCAGAAATAGATGCATTTCCACCAATCTACCATTGACAGATCATGGCCAGATGAAACTCGAGGCAACACAATTTTAAACCATGGAAAAAAGGAGTAAAATAAGAAACTTTTCTGGAGTCTTCGATTAAACTTAGACTAAAATTTACATTTCGACTAACAATTTTTGACACATGACAAGCCTAATTGGATGGTTTGCATCCACGACAAACAATAATTCTTAGGAGACCTTTTGATGCTGGAGTCCATGTTAGGCCTTTAAAAATCCAACGAGCACTTCAAGCTAGTTCCACATGGCATGACAGAAATGAAAACTTGAATCATTGGTAACTTAAAGAGAAAGATGACCTTGGTATTCTAGCGCATGTCTCTGATGCGCAAGCAATTGCATTCAGATTCCCGCACCAAGCAACTGCACTGTCCAACAAAACCAAAAGAAACGTAACAACTTAGGCTCGTGATAATGCTTTTTCCTGAATAAATTCCACCAAAACTGACAAAAGAATATATACATGCGTATATGTAGCAGAAGCAAAAACTCCGCTTCATTATCGAGACTAGGCACCGAACGATCTACAGTCCCTAATGGAACCAAAATTTCCGCTAGAAAACCAACCAAGTATTCCATTCTTTCCACCAAATAGCTTCAAACACTTTGTGGGATTCCCTTGTTCCCCTCGAATTAAGACTCCAAGAAGGATGGGCACAGAACTGAAGGATGAGAAGCACACCTGAAGTTGCGGCAGAGCTCCGGGACGCTCATCTTATGCCGAAGGCTGGACGGGGGCTGCTTGAGCCTAATCCGGAACACGGTCGCAGGGGGAGGCGGCGGGGGCGCGTCTCCGCCGTCCATCGGATGATCTCCCTCCTCGGCCTTCTTCTCTACTCCACTCTCCACCTCGACGCCCGCATCGCCCTCGGAAGCCCGTCCCTCTCTCGCGCCGCCGGCTCCGGCGGCGCCGCCATCCTTCGGCGCGGTCTGGTCCGTCTCCGGCTGCGGGTCTTTGGGCAGCGAAGGAAGAGGAGGAGGAGGTGGTGGTGGAGGGGGCGGGGGAGGGGTTGATGCGGGGGTGCTCATGCGGGATAGAGGAAGCGGTAAGGGGATCGCTTAGGTCATTTATTATAGCGATCGGAGGGAGAAGGGGGGTGTGGGTGTGTCGAAAGTCTTGGGGCGTGAGGTAGACAGGAATCACCGTGGTGGAGACGGCGGCCGCTTCCAAAATCTGGACTTTGTGGGCGTATAGTTGTAGGGAAATGGGACGGTTTTGGGTCGATAAAGAAGGAAAGAGACCGCCAAACCAACGACGACGGCGGCAAGATGGATGAGTCGGACTTCTTTCTTGGTTAGTGTTGTGAGTGAAAAGAGGTAAGTGGTGACTTTTTGTCTGCAAATATATATATGTTAGGATTATTTCGCGGAAATAGAATCCTTATAGGGCTTTTTATTATCACAATACATTTAATTTTGATAAATTGAGCTCCTATTTTTTAATTTTTTATACAGATTTTTTTTCTTAAATGATTATTTTATCTTTGTCTCGATCCGATCGGCCAATACCTCTACCCTGATCGCTTTTATTTATGGGCTTCTATTTTTTTGTGTATCGCTCTCATCCACTTTTTGAGTGTTATCATTCCTGATTGTATATGTCTTTGTCTCTGTCCAACTATCCTCTCAATCATTATATTTTTTTTGCATGATACTCTCACTTCTCATCCCTTATTTTTCTATCGTTATTGTCATCCTAACAAATGCACTCACCTTCACCATCTGGTCGCTTCTATTAAGATTGACGATGGGGACAATGAAGATGATGGATGAAAGCTGGAGGAGATCGTACACTTTTACCATCGCTTATAGATCCCTTATCCTAAGTGATGATGAGGACAACGAGAACGATAGGTATGGAGGTGACAGGGGCGAATGCAATGGATAAAATTATATTTTAGAAAAGAAAAAATGCTCCATAAAAAAATTATAAAATAAAAGTGTTCAGAATCTCTTGGTACTATTGGTTGTTTTCAAAAATTTACCCAGAAAGTAATTGTTTCTTACTCAAATAATTATAGTATTATTAAATTGAGTTATAATGTATTTTTTTCATCTATATCAATTATAGTATTTTTTAATCAAGATTATAATATTTTGATCCAATAATAAAAAATATAAATTCATTAAAAAATATTATAATTGGAAAATATTACACCATTATCTATTAGCATATATATATATATATATATATATATATATATATATATAAATATGCTCAATAAGAGTCTCGCCCATGTTTAAAGGGTGGAAGAAAAGACGAGATAAGAAATATAATAATGGGGTAAGGAAAAAAAAAATTAAATAATTATAACACTAATTTGATCCACATGTCACTTTGTGATTGATGCCTATCTTCTCACATCTGTCTTCTTCACTCGAAAGAAACATCGTTTGGCAACATGAACATCTAACCTCGGAAAGGGTTACGGTTCTCCCTCGCTTTAACTCGATTACAGTTCAGCCTTTTTACTCGCACAATGAGTACTAGGACTGAAATGTTCAGCTCTTTTGCTAACAGCAGCCAGTATACATGGTCTAATTAGATATTACAGACCATAAATTGCATTGCAATTGGGTAAAAAACATCACAAAACTCTATTGCAACAGCAGCACGTCCAACTTGATAAGAACCCGAGTCAGAAAAGCCGACGGTTGAAAGTTTATCAACATATCTGATGAGCAATGTTATATATATATATATATATATATATAAATATGCTCAATAAGAGTCTCGCCCATGTTTAAAGGGTGGAAGAAAAGACGAGATAAGAAATATAATAATGGGGTAAGGAAAAAAAAAATTAAATAATTATAACACTAATTTGATCCACATGTCACTTTGTGATTGATGCCTATCTTCTCACATCTGTCTTCTTCACTCGAAAGAAACATCGTTTGGCAACATGAACATCTAACCTCGGAAAGGGTTACGGTTCTCCCTCGCTTTAACTCGATTACAGTTCAGCCTTTTTACTCGCACAATGAGTACTAGGACTGAAATGTTCAGCTCTTTTGCTAACAGCAGCCAGTATACATGGTCTAATTAGATATTACAGACCATAAATTGCATTGCAATTGGGTAAAAAACATCACAAAACTCTATTGCAACAGCAGCACGTCCAACTTGATAAGAACCCGAGTCAGAAAAGCCGACGGTTGAAAGTTTATCAACATATCTGATGAGCAATGTATGACAAACCTGATTCCCGATGAACCGGTTTAGCAAAAGGTAGGACAACCGATGGAGTGCAGAACTCACTGGTATGGTCGGAAATCATTTGACATAAATATCAAATAGTTGCATGTGAGGATCAAGCAGTTGCAGCTACCTCTTGTTTGACTGCTTGCCCTTCTGTCACAGAGATCTCATCGGCTGCAGCAACATCTTTGGCTGGTGAAGAGGAAGGTGGTGTGGGAGTATGTTTCAGCTTTACCAAAATCTGGCGCATCCTCAAGAGATCAGTGGGCTTTCCAGGCTTTGGTCTGTGGATCACAACAAATGAAGGCTTCTGCATCTCTTTCTTCCCACTCTTCTCGATGTTGGCTATCTCATTGGTTATAAGCTTAGCAATTGCTTTCCAGTATTGTTTATCGGCATCTGTGTGGAACTTCTCCCGGTTGGAGAGGTATAGCTAGTAATAAACAAAGTGGTATTGCTTAAAGGAAGATTTTGATGCAAGTTGATGCAACGCGTGAGAACAGGGCAGATTAGAATTAATTACCTTCTCTCTTTCTGTTTTGCAACTTGTTTGTCTCACAGTTCAATTTCCCTTTCTCATAGAAAGCTTGCTTGTATTGTTCAGCTTCAGCAATAATTTGATTTCAACAATCCTTTTCCTTCCTCTCCTCCTCAAGCAGGATGGCATTTTGGCTGCATGTGCAACAAATCATTTAAAATTGTCAAGCTTTACCAACAGGAAAAACTAAGACAGATTACAATAAGGAGTACCAACTCTTCACACAACACAACCTCTGCATGAGATTTTTGGTTTAAGTTAGGACCATGTTTAGGGAATTGACATGATTGACCCAAGTTGAGATGATTACAATGATCAGGTTAAACCTGTCATTTTCGAATTAGAGTCTATCATGTCATGTCAAGTCTTAACCATGTCATTACTAGATTACTTATATTGTTGTCGATGTCGAGCTCAATGTGCAAGTAGGTTGATGGGGACAGGTTAGCCATGTCATCCTTGGTACAATCCGACCTGACTAAATGGGTTTTACGTGTTTTTTTCCAATTACACGTGAATTAGATGGTTTGTGTGTCTTTAGCCCTAGGCTGATTGAGATCTGGATCATTCCAAACAAAATGTATTATTAGGATCACTAATCAGTTTTTATATACTTAAAAAGTAAAGGTCAAAGGAAAGTAAATATATCTATCTAACTAGTGGTAAACTTCAAAGCAATGACAGCCTTATTCACAGGATGATGAGGTTTTAGGTTATTAAATTATGCAAGCCAACAATGATTACAAAAAGTCTAACAATAGTAAGAAACACATTTTCTTCAAGAAAAACAAAACCTTCAGGATAGTTTTAGCAAGAGGTAGCCTGATTGTAAAACACAACTGATTGGCACCAGTATTGCAGAGAACTAGTCAAAGAGGAATCACATACTAACCAAAAGAAAATGAGTGCAAACACAACGATAAAAAGCAATTCCAAATTCTAAACTTTTCCAGCAGACAATAGAAACCAAAATAACTCAGTTCTTTGTTTTTGTCTCCATAATTGTATGCTTTCGAGGTCCTCCACGACTCTTAGCTGAAAATTTATGGACAATGGACTCCTAAATCTTGTTGATCAAAGAAATAAAAATGAAGAGAAAGGGAAAAAGGGCACATCTTGGCAACTTCTTTCATCAATACATCATATACTCCTCACCACATTCTAGAATCTCAACAGCCATGTCATTATCCTTCAGTATTTTATCTCGAAAGACTTCTACCTTATATATGATTCATATTCCTACCAATGTTGTAGGAAGTTGCCTTGGCGGTGCCTAGGAGGCAAATCAAGTTCTCATCAAATGTAAACATGCACATCCTTACACTAGCATATGTTCATATAGCATGAGGACCTACATATCAACTGAGCTAGGACAGATTTTACAATCTACAGTACCTTGTAAAATAGTTTTGCTAATTTCATAAAATTATGAAACATAAAAACCCTCATTATTCGATAAGCTATGGATCTGACAATGTATGTTCATTGGCTAACTCAATATGCAACTGACATAATATGAAGATATTGTTCGAGATACTAAACAGGAGAGTGGGCTATTGCCTTAGGTTATCAAGACTACTCCACCATCTACTGCCATCAAGGATATTTGGTAACCATGATGCTCACTATCTCCAACAACCCAGAGAGGTCCAGGAATAGGTTTGCGTACCAAATTGTCATTGTGGCTCATGAATTGAAATGAACTTTTGGGCTAATTATATATTTTTTCCTGTACTTGACCCCTTTTAGCATTGGGGTCCTTGGACTTTTGAAGTTTACATTGGGGTCCCCATCGTTTCAAAATCGATACAATTTATTTCATTTTTAACAACACCGTCTCGAAATCCTCTGCATGTGACATCACATGCTGAATTGACAATTACATGAAGGGTAATACTGTCATTTCACCTGTTAAACCATTGGTTGGCTTTGAATGACCCATGGCGGAGTTCAGGACCCCGGAGTTTGTACAAAACCTAGACAAAGCATGTCATCTTCGTCTCTTAGCTTCATGAACACTGTCAACAAGTCGGACCTTGCCGTCTGCTTTTGTTTCGAGGACGAGAGCTCCTCCTTCCTAGCCCAAATCACCTTGTAGGTAGTCTCATCGATGACCTCGATGGACCTTCGGAGCCATCTCTTGCTCCCAAGGTCAAGGTAGCGCAGCACCTTCCACATGCCCATCTCTTATTTCATGTTTGTTTTCTTCTTCATCTTCCGTTTGTGTTCTTCTTCCTTCTGCTCATGCTGTAGATCGCCTCAAATTAAGCTAATTTACAGTGAAAGCTTCCAACTCTCAGAAGTTTACAAATCTAATCATTTGAAGCCCCTTCTTTCATCTAAAGACAACCCACAATCCCAGCTGCAAGCCTGTGTTCCCTTTCCATCACAAACACACAACGCTAGTTTCATCATCCATAGCTACTCTCACACACACTCTCTCTAAATACTGGCATCATCCATACCTACGAGTTGGCATTGACAGTGAACTAAAGACCTCTCTCTCTCACACTCACTCACTCTCCTCTCTCTTGTCTCTTCTCCAACACAAACACAACGTTAGTATCATCCAATCCTACAAGCTGGCATTGGCATTGACAGTGAAGTGAAGGCCTCTCTTCTCTCTCTCTCTCTCTCTCTCTCTCTCTCTCTCTCTCTCTCTGTGATCATCCCGTTGCCAAAAGATCATATGATCACACCTCACATTACCGGGTAAAACAATACAGAAAAAGCGTTAAGTGGAGTGCTCACGTATCAGATCTCCGGTTGATGGACCCCAACCGGTGTCGGCGACCACCACCACCATGCCCGTCGTGGGCATGTGCCTTTGGTGGCCTCACCATTGCACCCGGAGGCCATTCAAAGCCAATCAATGGCTTAACAAGAGTAGACTCCGATGTAAGTTTTACCAGTCGGACCTACTGCTACAAGGGGCCAACTAGTAATTAGCCCAGAGCTTTTTGATGGGTGCACGTTTCTTTTCACAGTCCTCACTACCGATCAAGTAATATATTGGCTCACAAAAACCTAAAATCAATTGACCTTCAAAGCATAATTAGAATGGGAGATAAGAGGAAGGGCAATACCGACTCGACGAATGATCGGATCTACAAGGAAAGTCCCTCGCCGGCGCCACTCCCGAAGGATGAATCCCTCCTCAACCCCGTAAGCCGTACCCGTCGGAGGAGGCCGGAATGCTGCCGCCGCCGGGGGCGACGCCGACAGAAAACCCGGGGGAGAAGGAGGAGAAGGGCTGGAGGTAGCCGCCGAAAGATCTGTCCCGACTGCCACCGCCGCGTCGTCGCCGTCGTCGTTGCCGAAGGCGGCCGACATCTAGTGAAATTGTTTTTGGGTGGTGAGGGGGTCTGATGAGGGCGGCGATCTCAACCTGTTAGTTGCACGGTAGTGAGCAAGAGGCTGCTGCCTATTATCGAAAGAATCCGCTGGCCTTAGTTTTGGTTAAATACACTTAGTGATTGCCTGTTTTACTTTGATCGTGTTTCATATAGATTCGAATCTAAGACTTATCACTTGTGCAATTAGAAATAAATGATTGAATATTTTATTTTAATTTATTTTATTATTCTAATAATTATGGATTTATCTACGTTCGATCTCAGTAATAACTAAAAAAAATGAATATTACGACACTGTGAGAGTAAAGGAAAGAAAAAAAGGGGAACACAATGTTGATTAAAATACATTTGGGAAATGAAAGACGACTGTCATGAGAGGAGCTTTGAGACGATTTTTTTTCTCAGAGCATGAGTTTCCTTACTCTAAAACGTAATCCAACAACAATAAGCAGTCGAATCTGCGTGACATGAATAAATATATAGAACTTATAGATGAATGTCATATAAGAACTTTGTAAAATCTTCCTCAGCTTGTGAAATTAAATGGTCGTCGTCCCATTCATCACGATAGCTCTCTGGGCGGGCTTCTCTGTTCTTCCCCGCTGCTTCATACATCAAGTTCCTCCATTCTACCACAGGAGGCAACTCACATTGCTTCGCAAGCCAATCATGGTACTCAAACTGCAGAATCCAAACCGAAACATTCATTAGACCTGATGAGAAGTGATGGGTTTTCCTGCTCTGCCTTTTTCTGATGCACACAAGATCACATTGTTGTGGTCAATTGCAACTTCTAGCTATAATTTCTCATTTAATTCAAATGCAATCAACAACAGCAGTAATAATAAGTCTTGATGTCATGACGATTTGGGGTTAATGACAGACAACTCTGCCTATGTTAATTCATGGAATGACCAAAAATTAGATGAAAGCTGCTGAAAGAATGTGAGATTTATTAGATGGCATGAGAATTTTAAAGCTTCACAACATGTTCTTCATATAAAGGAAAATAAGATTAGAGTTGATTAGTTTCTTCTCATGACATTTTATGTATCTTTTTATTTTTTAGTTCGGAAGGCAAAATTTGGTAAGTGAACAAATGAAGTACCTGTTTGTTTGACATGTTATGAGTGTATCTCTTGGGCCATCCAGCAGATTCGAGTTCTGAGTACCAGGCTTTGACATCTTCCAACATTTCCTCTTTGGTTGGAAGTGCGATTCGCCCTGATAGAACGCCTGCTACCCACTTGCTTTGAAGCTCAAACATCAGGAAAGGAGCTACCTGGTTTTACGGTGATGAGTACACTAAAAAAAGATAGCATCTCAAATAGAAGTTACTGAGGAAAAAGAGCAACTTATGGAAATAAACCTTCCAAGGTATTCCAATGAAAGCGAGGCTTGGAGCATGTGATGGTGGGAAAACATGCTTATATAGCGGGCCGACACAGTTATCATCCACGGTGATGATACCATTTGTTTTAAGAAATGGAAAATGGTAATTGTACCTGAAAAACATTGTTGTTGCCGAAAATGTCACATTTTCACAATGCATTTGACAAAGACCTCATGGAATTGCTTGAAGATACCGTGATCGAGTTCAAGTTACATGATCAGTTCTTCTATGAACATGTAATTTAGATAAAACCAGGCAAATTTTCGCTGCTTCAGACCGCTCTCCGAGTATATGAGTTCTGTACCTTATTTGCAGTTCAGATGTTCCGTTTACCACTGGAAGATTTAGTTTCTCCTAGGTTATTTTGCACATCAAAGCTAGCATATATGTCCCTGCAGCTTGTCCGTAAAACTTCAGAAGAACAGAAATTGAAAATAAGAAGACAGTAATTGGAACTGTCAACATCATCTTTTCTGGAACAACAACTCGGAGCAAAACAATGCAAGCACACAACTTAATCCTTTTTATGCATGAATTTCCTCTAATATTTTTTCAAACAAAAAAGACAGCTATGTCATAAAAATAATTTCTAAAGATAAATATCAAAATTATTCCTGCAGCATGCATGCATAAACTATGGATGGAAAGAATGAGAATAAACAAAGAAACAACAAAGATCACCTCTCACTTCTTGAAAAACGATATAAACCAAAAAAATCTAAATTATGAATTTCTATATAATATATATAACACCTCAATTAATCCTACATCGGAAATAGGCAAGATTAAGATTGACTTATAAGGGTCTGATGAGTGTACTACTCTAAACTTCAGCTTAAATATTTTGACCAGTGGTTTGGGTCAAACAAAGTTGATAGGTCAGTTAGCTCATCAGGCCCGGGTCATGACATTTGGTATCAAAGCCGACCTAGTATTTAGGAATGGTGCGAGGGCTCGAGTAGGAATGTGCTACTCATAGATGGAGTCAGAGAATTCGTTATGGCGTGGAGCCATCACTGGGCTACACTTCACATGCACCATGGTAGAGTTTGATCTGGTATGTTGGGCCTGGATAAGGACGTCAAGCCCTTAAGTGGGGGTGATTGTAACACCCTCGATTAATTCCACATCGGAAGTGGACAAGATTAAGATTGGCTCATAAGGGTTTGATAAGTGTATTATTATCAACTTTAACCTAAGCATTTTGGCCGGTGGTTTGAATCAAACAAAGTTGATAGGCCAATTAGCCCATAAGGTCCGGGTCGTGACAATATATATACTTGAAAACTCTTCTAGTGTTGTGAAATGTTAAAGATATTTCATATTTATTATCTAATTGACAAAAATGATGCTCAGAATATACATTGGTAGTTGATATGCATACCCCGTGCAGTGTATAATGACATCAACTTGGACAGAGATCCCATCTCGAAATACCACAGTGCCATCACTATGGGTGCTTGCAATCTGTAACAAAATTTCCTGATATTAGTACTTTATTTAGACGTAAATCTTGGTCTATTCTTATTTCATCAAGAAGAAAGAGCTTCTACCATAGAATGAAGCCACATGTTGTCATGGCCAGGCTGCTTTCTTGGAGGTTCATCAGGCAGGGATCTATTTGAAATATGAACTTCTTTAGCATATCTTCCAATATCCCTTGAAATGTCAATAGCACTAGCAGCACTCCCAATTATCAACACCACCTGTACAAGACCAGAAGACTCTAAATTAGACCAGAGCAATTAATTTGACAGATAGAACTTTGCAAGAATTATTAGTGAATTTTTTAAAAGAGATTCTGCTCAACAAACATATAAGAAATATTAACTAAATGCATACTTGATCAGTAAATGGCTCGGGGACACGATAATTGTGGCTGTGCAATTGCTTCCCAGGCCACGCATCGATGCCTGAAACATATACACACATGATCAACATCCAGCGGAAACAGGAAATTGCAACAATAAAAAGAAATTGTAATGGAAGAAGACAATCGCTACTCAAAGATTAGAAAGTCAAGAGCTTTTTGAGAAGATAACCATGTTTCTACTTGGTTCAACAAGATAAAATTCAACATTTTTCGTAATCCAAACAATCAAAGCATCATAATCATCCTGACTCATCTTCTTGGAAGAGATACATCACCATAAAAAACTTCCTACACAAAATCAGGAAGATTTATTTAGAAAGTAAAATAGATCATGACACATTGAATCCTAAAACCAGAGGACCTTGCAAAATGGATGGATAGACAAATGTATGCCAAAAGAGCCTTCACATTAGACATCACACTTACCATGAAATGTGACATAAGTTATAGAACAAAAGAAAAATGTCAAGGCAAGAAAAAGGTAGATATTTACTTTGGTCATGGCAATTTTACTTTGGAACTAATTTCTTTAACAACCTCAAAACAAGGACTGCGTGAATCCAGTACATAAATTACAAATTTTCGTTCCTCTATGCAAAGATATTCATGATGCGGAAGGAACCAGGAAAATTTATTTTAAGAAATCTGTTCTCACTAGAATGACAATTTCCAGAGTAATTTAATATCAAAACTGAATTTAACCAAATCAAGCACTACCCAGTTCATACCATTCAAATGTGACTTCATGAGGATGCATATTTAATATAATAACAGAATGAAGACGGCATATGCAGGCCCATGTAGCTCTGAAACACATACTGACACGTGCAAAGCATTAACAGTCGCTTGAACATCATTTTAATGTGTGGCCTTGATATACGAAGGTAACTAAATACTTAAAATTCTAGTAATACGCATAAAAGAAAAGCTGATGAGGTCTGATAAAGTGTTTTAGCAATCAATGAACACAGTAAACCAAGTTTTAGTGTGGATATACCAATTAAAGTATTTATATGGTTAGCAAAATGTTAGGCTGCTACCAAAATACATGTATCTGGTGACATTGGACATGTTGCATGCCCGAGAGAAATGCAGCATATCCTGCTGCTTTCTTTTCCGATTCTTGATATGAGGTGTTGAGTTGTTGTTCCAAAATTCCAATTATAAGATATGAATTTAGGGTCTTTTGGATGTTAAACTAGAACTTTTGGTCAGTGGCAGCCATAAATAATACAATGAGAAGAAGAGTTCGACGAAGAAGAAGAAGACGAAGCGCAAGAACAATTGTCTTCTCTGCCTCAGGTGCATTACGTTTCTTTCGATTATCTAAGCCTTCTCAACACTTTTTTTCCGTCTTCTTAATTAACAATCACGAACTTTGTAATGCATAGGAAATCAAATGGTTTATCTGTCTGCATTCTCAAGAGAAGGAAAGCAAGCACGAAAAAAGAGTAAGACAGTTGCATTTAGGCAACCAAAATCAGTGTGATGCTGCATATGGAGTTTCCGAGTTGCTGACAACAAAAGATATCCTTGAACTTGATCTTAGTTGCAATACATTTTTTCTAAATTTAGTATCACATTCGTTCAAAGATTTTGGAGAAGAGACAATGTCTGCCACACATTCAAGAATTCCCCAAATTTACCAATATTTATAATCTATAGTGCATCCCCATAAAAGTTCTATAGTTAGGAGATTCAAATCAACAATGAGATCTAAGTCATATAGGCAGCAATGCAATGTTTTTAACTGTCAAGTCAAGTTTACAAGATGAACAATGATCACACGCATATAAGAAAGAAGATTATCTGAAAATATGATGAAGCCATCCACTGATCCTATTAGCACCAAGAACCCTAACTGAAGTAAAGCAACATCCAAGACTGGTATTGTAGGGAAAAAGAATTATTAAATGATTAGGTTGAGATCTAGAATTTCTTTTCTTAAACCATTAGCCGTTCAATTAATTAAACTTCTAAGTCAAATGAAAATTAAAAATTCATACATGAGGAATCAAAAACCCACAAAACTTTGAATTGAGACTATAACGCCGAGATATAGGTAAATAATGATAATAAATACCGGGAATCTCCGCGATACGCGGCTCGGTGAAGTGGCCATTGCAAACAACCACGCCATCAAAGACGTCACTTTCGTCGCCCCCATCGCCACCCGCTTCGTCAACGCTCCTCGAATCCACTTGCCACGTCCCATCATGATCCCTCTCCACCCTTTCCACCTCCCTGTGGAACCGGATTAGCCCGTAGAGGTCGAAATCCCTAGCAAAATCCTGGAGGTATCGGAGCACCTCGCGGTGTCCAGGGAACCGCCGGGTGTCGCCGCCATCGGGGGAGCGGCGGGAGGAGAAGGGGAAGTCGAGGAAGCCCATGCACTCGCGGGGGAGGTTGGTGCGGAGCGATTCGTACAGGCTGCTCTGGACGATGTCGCGGCCGGGGTCGAGGCCCAAGGGGTCGGACTCGGTGGCGGGGGTGTACACCCAGGTGCCCCCGATGGCGGCGTCGCGCTCGAAGACGACGACGCGGAGGCCCTCGCGGCGGAGCTCGCGCGCGGCGACGAGGCCGGCGGCTCCGGCGCCGATGACGGCCACCCGGCTGACAGCCGGAGGCGCGGCAGCGAGGAAGGGGGGCATGGGAGCGAGGCTACGGGTGGCGACGGTGTGCTTGGTGGCAGTTGCGTGTGCTTGTCGCCCTCCCGAGCGCGAACGACACCGATTTCGATGGACCGATGAGAGTTTGGCTCTCAAATCAATAAGATGACGCTTTAAGCACTGACTTAATTTGGTCAAAAAAAAAAAAAACCTTTTTGATATTTCGATTTGAAATATGTGTCCTTATTAAATTAGAAACCAAAATAATTAAATATAAATATAGTATTTTTGTCACCTTCATCAAAATATCTCATAATGGTGCATTTTAAGGATTACAGTAAATTAGAATGTCCTTTAGAAAATATTAAAAAGTAGCCAAAAGAAAAAGAAAATTTTTTTTTTAAGAATTTTCGATCGAAACCCAACTACACTTAACTATACCATTTCCATTATTTTTAGATAGAATTATAGTGTAATTTGATTGGAGAATATTATACCTCACTGATATCTCCTTTTTTTTTTATTAAAAATTACAAAAAATATTTTTTTAAGAATATATTAAACAAATTGTAGTTGAGTCTCTAAGGTACATTTTGTCATGTAAAATTATACCAAAATCTTACATTTTGTCATCTAAAACAATCCAAACTTTCAAATAAATCATTTTATGAAACCTTAAAAACTTATAATAAGGCTCCTAATTAATATTGGAAAAGATTTGAATTATTTGTTTAGTCCAATAACAAAAAACAATATTAGTTCCTCCCCTTTTCGATGATGGTGGCATCATTAATGATGACATCATTAGTTCCTCCCTTTATCTTCTCTCTCAACTGTGAACGTACAATCTTTTATTGATGATGACATCATTGATCACAAAAGAAAGTACTAAAAATAACTTAAAATTTTATATTGTTGGTAATGTGTTCTTCAAAACTTTAAAAAATTTAGAAATTTAATTTAATTATTTAAAATTATGAAACTATTTAAATTGCTTCGTTTTACTTTTTGAGATCACTATATGCAAATAAAGAGACAGATATATAAATCTAAACATAGTTATCAATATTATATATTGGTGTAAACATGGATGTCAAAACACTGTTATGTATTGTGTTCTATAATTTAAAATAATTGATATCCAACTAATGTCCAATACCTTCAGAAATATTAGATTAGCAGCAACTTAGGGTCAATACCTTAAGAAACAATAGGATAGCCATAAAAAAATCTCCTATTTGATCACTTATTGGCTAAAAATAAGAAAAAATATATAAAAATTAATACAAATATGTTAGAGCATGATATTATAGTATTGGAGAAGTTCAAGTAAGTTTGGGAATAATTGGATATATTCAAACTTGAGTTATACTATATCATGGATTTGATATAGGATCACCTATTTCACTAATTAATTATCAAAAAAATTAACACAATAGCTGTTAGAACTATGTTATTATAAATTTTAAAAAGTTTGAGTAAGTTTGAAGAAAATGAGAGATATTTGCACTTGAGTTATATTCAAGTTATACTCGAGTTATATTAAACCATAAATTCAACACAAGAATATATTATTTCATCAATTAATAACTTAAAAATCAGAAAAAAAAAAATAAAGTGATACTAAACATATACAATGATAGTAGTTTTAGAGAAGTTTGAATAGCTTTAGAATATTTTTTCTTTTTATATTATGTTACACTAGAGTTATATTCAATTACAGACTTGATTTTAATTTATTTAGTTAAGCATGTTAGTATAATATATTTTATGATATGTTTGTATTTGAATTTTTTTCTTTTAATCTCAAAAACTTTGAATATAATGTCTTCTATTTATAACATATAATTTTGTAGGTATGATGTTATTATGTAAATCTCTTCGACTTAGCGAAAAGAATATCTAAAAATATGTTAGTAGAGGTAATATATATCATAACTTAAAGATTTATATTAATTTATTATTATTATAAAATTTAATAATTATTTTTTATTTTCAGGTTTAAAGTTGAAGAAATCTAAGAAACTATAAACACACATTTCTCCTTCACCGTTTGCATCACCCTCTCTACTTATCACTAAACTCCTTTCATAATTCATAATCGATTGTTGTTGTTATATTAATCATTTTAGATTTTTTTTTTGAATCCAATGTTAGGAGGCGAGCTAACCACGTTTTCATTTTCGTGTTTACAGGAGAATACAATTTTCATCATTTAGTTTATATTCTTAGATCATAACTATCAATAGAGGGATTCATTTTAATATTTTGTCACGAACAAATTTCTAAATATGATGTTTTATGTAATGCTTATATATGTCAATGTTTTTTAGTATGTTCGTGCTTTGCACAACATGTAGAATAACGGTTGAAAACTTAATAATCTCATTTTAGTTAAGCTTGGTGGCCACTTTAGACTTGTAAATAAAGGTTGTATCGTGTGGACACTTGTAAGAGCTTTTCAGTCTATAGTGGATCATTTTGACCATTTATTGTGCAACTGTTCAGAGCTTGTACAGTCTGTTTGTAATTTGTATTGTCTATGAAGTGTTTCCTGAAATGTTTGCTTGTAGATCCCAAGTAATGCGTTTTTTCTAACCCGTTTTCTCTTTTATAAGTCCTAAGGGACCATGGGAGGTTTCGGGGAGACTGACATTTATGAACGGACACACAATAGTGTCGCACAACTTAGACAAAACCAGCTAAATCCATGACAATTTGGTAATGTTATAGTCAAGTTTAACCCTAGTGATGTTATTTTAATTTTAGGGGTTTCCAACTATGAGAAACTTGTATATGTTGAAACTATAACTCTAGATTATATTTTTGAGAAGTTCTTTAGAGATCAACTTCATAGTAAAAAGAATATAGAAATTTTGATGTCTATATTGGTTTCTAGTGATGCTGATGTTGACGTTAAAATTTTTTATCGATTATACATTATATATATATATGTTTATATTTTGTTTTTTATCAAATTAACTATATATCACCTCTTATATTATCTTATGTCAATAATTTAGATTAGTTGATTAAAGAGAATTGGGACATGACTGTTTATTCTTATACCACTTTTAAGATTTTGGTTATTAGAGTACACACTCTGTGGTTTGTCATGTTTATCACTTGTGTTAATTTAGGATTTTGGTTATTTATGATCGAGTATAATTCGAATATAATTATAGTATAATGCTAGTGTGACTAAAGAAAATTGATTATTAGGTTAATGGTTTAGGAACCGTGGTATAAATTGTATCGATTATTAGGTAATTTTTATGTGTATAATGCAATGATGACTAACACATATAATAATTATTTTTGTGTATTATTAGGAGCAGCTTAATTAATCTCTCCTCGGTGCCATTCCATTAGGGGAGGGAGGGAGGGAGGCAATGGCATCGATGAGCCCACGGCTCATCTTCCATGGGTGGATGATCGATCCAGTTCGATCGCCCAGATTTCATATACGATCGCAGCAAGTCCACCCGTGGCTCATGAGCCGATGTCGCAGCCAGAGTCGAACAGCTTGACGCCATCGACTTGCTCCTACAGTCCCATGCTTGTTGTGTAGCTCGCTGAGTTCGCTTTTAACAGCTGGCTGTTCTTGCTCTGGCCGTCGTCGTCTTCTTCTTGCATGCTCTGATGGACAGATGAGAGTTGGCGTTGTGTTATGGCGTCCGAGACATCTGCTTTAAGCCCTTTGCCAGTTTGCCTGCTAACTGTTTGTATGATTGTATCAGACCCAATAATTGGCTCATATTATTAGGAGTGATGCGTTGGAATCATAAAAGTTGTATCAATGAGCTCCATGGTTTGCTTTTCTTTTCTACAAGGTTCGACGGATGATCATGTCACTGTACTGCAACTGGAGCACGGAGTGGCTGATAAGTTGAACAGCTAGCTCTAAGTTGCATTCGATCTTCTCAAGGAGGCTAAGTCATCAAGACAAGAAGATCTCCTTCGATGCTTAAATCAGATTAGTGAGGTAAGAAAGAAGCACTGAATCTGTATCGATTGCATACATCGAGCATTTAAGCATATCGCTACTCATTCTTCCTTCCAAGTACATAACATGCACATATTAGTTTCTCGATTATGTATGTTTTCCTTGTTTTTCTGTAAAAAATACTTACCTTTGTTTTGTCTCTACTGATTAGATCTTACATATGACATGACGGATTGTTCTAGTTTTCTATCTCCTTAGGCAAAAGAGAAACAAGAACCTGGGACCTGTAGAATTCATGCAACCTAATGTTGAATTCAGAAGGTTGCTGTCTGCGATTTCATTGATCATATATCCATTGTTCTGGTGGTGATGGGACATGAACAATGTGACAAAATGGAGTTGTGGTACATAGAAAAATATCTTTGGATGTCGGATGGAACTTGGAAGACCCAATGCAAAACGACACACTTGGTTCCGTGGTAGAAGAGGTTAAAGGCAGCGTCCAAGTTTGATTAGCTCTCCTAGCATCTGCATCACATCATCCACTGAACAACACTCACTGACTTGTCCTTCTCGGATGAGGAGATTAGGCTGCCAGGCTTTGTCATCACCTCCTGTCATAAAGTTGAAGAAAATATATTTAGGCATGCTCTCGAGGATCTAAACTAGATATTGCCTTATCTTGTCCACCTTCCTTTTCCTCTTACTCCAAAGGTGTCCTTGTCTTTCTGAAATGGCTTCGAAGCTTTTGCGGCGCTCATTACAATTGTCTCCCGAACAATAACTATTCATACTACTTAGGGAACAGAGAGGAGGTTTTGCTGATTCCTGAAATGTGTTACTTTACTGCCTTTAACTTCATGTTTACACCTCCAGCTTCATTCTTACTATGTTTTCCTGACAGTGATTAGTAGCAAGGCAAGTAAGATATAGTAGGAGTGACTAACTATCAATTATTTGGCAAAATGATCCTCGTGTGTTGTCCTTTTGGTGGACAGTTGGTACTAAAGGAGGATTTGGTCCCCATGGCAAATCCAGAGAGTCAACTGCTGACGCAGGGCCCTCTCTTCATTGGTGGCACTCAGGTTCTGGCTCTGTTCCTGGAAAATGCGGTGTGTTGGTGCTTGGCAAGGGACCAAGGTGCCAGATAAGGGTACAGGTCATGGGGTAATATGAGCAGATTTGTGGATTGCAAGATGGGGTGTTCCCCAGAGGATCAGCCCTTGTCCCCTAGGGTTGAAACTTGAAACTGCAGTTTATGGGAGTTGGAATTTGTACATGGGTGTCTTCAGAGAGACTCAGGTTGATACATGCAGAGAGAGAGAGAGAGAGAGAGAGAGAGATGGTTTTTCTTTCTTCCATTTATTTTCAGGGGTCTTGTATCATTTTTTCTAGTGTCTGGTTAACTGTGGAAATAACTTGATTTTTTTGGATCCTAATTAAAATGAGTTTAAATATCCTTTTATTGAATTGGAAAGAATATGGATAGAAATGTAAGCATTGGATCCAGATCAAATAGGATGAAATTTATGAGTAACTTATTTGTTTCTATCCCATTATTAAATAATAATGATTATGAGTTGTGTTTTTACTATGAGTTTGAGTGGTTGAATTTTTTTGGGTTGAACTCCATCAAAAGCTTAGATTTAAATCAAAATTTCTGAGGGTTTGATGCAATCCAATATTTAAATCAAATGCATGGATATCTCTTCCCTACTCCAGTTGTTATTATTGAACATGGAAAAGTAGTTCAATGGTATACTATTTGGACAAAATATGGACAAAGTACCAACATTTGATGACTGTTATGATGATGATGTTAAATTGGTCCACCACCTCAATAACAGTGACTCATACTCTTAGCTTAATATGAGACCAATAATATCATGGCTATCATTGCCACCAATGCCAACATTCTCATCCTTCATCCGTGTTTGTCTTCTTTGACACCATATTTATGACAACCTGAGGTTGAAAAATTATATGGGCCAAACTGTAAAAAGGAGAAATAATTGTCTCTAAACTTAATTAAGTATCTAAACCTATCTTAAATCTGAATCAAATGATTGAAAATATTAGACTCATTATCATCCTTATATTGATCATGAATTATAATCCATAAGGTACTATATATATATATATATATAGTTGTAGGTGGATAATAATAATTATATATTTGATATAGGATGTATTTCGAAATAAACCATTGGTTTTTTTTTTTTCAAAAAAACATTTTTTTATTTTTTCTCATTGAATGTCCAAACTTTTTAAGTTCGAAAGAACATCTATACTTAATAATCTTTCATCCTATATACTTGCAATTGATCTTTTCTTTGGTCGAGTTAAATGCATTAAGAATTGGTCTAATGAATTAAACCGGACCAAATTAATGAAAAATATAATAACAATAATATAAAAATTAAATTTAAAATTAATTTTTTTTAAAAAAAAATTAGAAAACTATTATAGAAGGAAAAAAGTATAATTCAATTCCATATTCTAAAAATAGTATCTAAGTATATATAAATATTTAAAAAATATTAGTTAAAAATGATGTATATATATTGTTATAAAATATTATATTAAAATAGAAATATCTAAAGTTTATGTTCATATGTATTTCATTCATTTCACAAGTTTATATCTATAATAATTTTAAAAATTATCACATAAAAAATTTTAGAGCTACTTCGAATTTATTTGAATCGATCTAAAATGACCAAACCAAGCCAAGAAAAAAAAAATTAAAAATGTGCTAATAAGTTCATCTTTTCATGAGTAAAAAAAGAAAAGTTAAAAAAGTGTTTCGCAAAAAAAAAGCAAGAAGAAAAACCAAAACTAACCATTTTGTTGGGAAATTCATCCACATTAATTTTGGATGATTTTTCTACAAAATACCCATACTTTGGATATTTTCTAAAAGATATCTCATCGTTTGATTTTTCTTAATAATACCCTTAATTTTAAAGTACCAAAAATACCCCTCAAGAGGTTTTCTTACTAAAACTTTCTGTTTGCTTTTTTAAAATCAATTTTCAACTGATTATAATGTTTTTATTTGATTCGTTTATATTTCTGCTCAATAGAGTTTATAATGCTTTATTAAGTACTAAAAATACAATAAATATCATTAAAAATATTATAAATGACATCATATCATTCCTATTTAATTACCATTGCTCATAGATCATTATAATATTATATTTTTATATTTATAATTTATTTGATTGATACTATATTTATTTTTATTTTGATTTTTTATAATATATTGAAATAAGCCTGATAATATTTTTGTTGTAATGATCAAAATATTACAACAAATCAAACATGCTATAATAGATCAAAAAAAATTTTGAGAGATGGTTTGAGTATTTTTTTTTTAAATTTAAATTATTATTAAAAAAATAAAATAATAGGTATCGATTGTGAAATACTTCAAATATATATTTTTTAAGAAAAATCGTTCAATAATTTATATATTTAACATATGGGTAATAAATACAAAGTGCGATATCACGAGACCCGAAACCCGAAACGGGAGCTTTTGAATGAATAGGTAGTGCTCACCTCGAGAAAAGTTGGAACGGAGAGCGAACAGAGTGATAGAGAGAGAGAGCGAGAGGGAAACAGAGCGAGAGATTGAGACAGAGGAGAGGGAGGAGAGAGAGAGAGAGAGAGAGAGAGAGAGCGGGGGGCGATCTCCCTCGTGATACCCTCTCGATTACGGCCTATACAGCATAGCGAGAGAGAGAGAGAGAGACGAGGAGGAGGAGAAGGCCAACAAAAAGGCACGGCGAGCACGTATAAAGTCCCAACCAAATCTCTCTTCTTACTTCTCGAGACGATTCCCTCCACCCTCTCATTTGCTTTAAGCGACTCTTTTTCTCGTGCGGCGCGCTTCTTCTTCCCTTTCAACAACTCTACCGCTCCCCGCCTATATATATATTGTTCTCCGTTGAGCCTTCTGCTCGGCCGTCTCTCTTACTTGTCTTCTGAATCTGTGTTCCTCTTAGAGATAAGAGATTGGAGCTCGAAGGGATGGCGTGTGGCGAGGATAAGGAGCAGGACCCTCGCATCCAAGGAATAGCTGCTTCCATCCGCGTCGTCCCCGATTTCCCCAAGAAAGGTCCCTCCTTTTTTTCGTTCCAAGTATCCTGCTTGCTCCTCCTCTCATGTTTTCTTTCGCCTTTCGCTTTTTCTTGATTCTTTTACTGATTCTTGAGAAAATAATATGATCTTTATGAAAAAAGATCGCCGAGCCCACCTCCCCTCGCGCGCTCGATCTCTCCCGCTGGATCCATGCTCGTCTATTTCTTCGTATGTGATTTCCTTGCTACTGTATTCATCGTAAAGATATGACTTTTGATACCAATGTTTCTTGCTCTCAGCCCCCTAACCCACAAAAACAAGAGTTTCGATGCTTATACTTTCGTCAACCCTCCCCGCATCCCTCCTTTTTTTAGTTATCTGCTTCTTTTCTTCCAACAAGCTCAAATTTTGATGAGCAATTGCCTTTTCTTCTCCCTTTCTTAATCTTACTGCAACTGTTGCACGAACAACTCGTAGGAATTATGTTTCAAGACATCACGACGCTGCTGCTCGATCCAAAAGCGTTCAAGAACACGGTGGACTTGTTCGTGGAGCGGTACTCGGGGAAGAATATCTCCGTTGTGGCTGGTGAGTTCTTCCATAATGACAAATGCATCCTTCTAATCTTTGATTTTTGTTACCTATATATGTGTATATTCTCTCTACGATGGATTGTTCGCGGCTTCATTCTTTTCTCGCATCGATGCTTATTGTGAACGTGTCGGTTGTGGGGCCTTCATCTTTTTACCAATTACAGTATGGTAGACTTCGGAACAAAAAACGTTTTCTCCGTTTCATCATTTCCATTAGAGAAAATAGGTAAGGCTTGTTGTTTCCTTGGGTACCTTTTTGCAGTGGGTAGGGGCTCATTCTTTGACTGCATTGCCTTCTCAGTGGCCATGTTATCATGGACTATCTGTAAGCCGCGGTCTACCATGAGTGTCTCTATTTCTCTGTTCTGTATGTGTTTTTCCTTTACTGTTTTGATTTGGTTTACATGGCTATGATTGGAGAAATGAACAGAATTTATTGTCTCCTTGATGCATTTGGA
This sequence comes from Musa itinerans, assembly GCA_001649415.1. Classification (NCBI taxonomy): domain Eukaryota; kingdom Viridiplantae; phylum Streptophyta; class Magnoliopsida; order Zingiberales; family Musaceae; genus Musa; species Musa itinerans. Next base: position 88,675 of record LVTN01000290.1, on the reverse strand, counting down.
GTATATTGGTTTAAAACGACCTGGAAATCTTGTTTTTTTTTGTTTCTGAATTTATTTCATATTGGTCTGCAGTTGCAGGACATGGAGATCTAACACGAGCTCCATTGTATGATGAAATTTTGATGAGGTTTTATATGTTCATCTGTTGATGATTGTTAGTGAGCTGTTATGCTTTTACCTTTCATGAAACTGATAAATGAAACATATTAAGATTTCTGTACACATCAGAGAATGACAATGATAAAGTTTCTACCAGGCCCATGTTATTTGGGATTGGTTTTGTAGTTAATTTCTTCAGTGACCCCTGTTTGAGTTCAATACAATTAGAGCAATTTAATACCTTTTATCGTTTCAAATATATCTATTAGTTTTTCCTTTATTAGTTAAATATATCTAATGATAGTTATTTTCCTTTTATTGTTTCATTTTGTGCACTGCTAATCTGATAACCTCATTTAATCCCTCTAGTGTGCTTCATGCTTTCTTAAGCATATTTAATGTTTTAATTGATCGACTATTAGAAATATCAAAGCTAACAGATAAATTACAAAACATATTGCTAGTTCTTTAACGTATTGTAGATTCATGTCTTGATGTTACAAAATATCTATGAAATTTTGACAATCGACCTTTTTTCTTGTGCAAATATATAATGTTATGACCAATGATTGCCTTTTTGGGTACCATACTTGTTTTGACAATTTGATGGTATGGGACATACTGGTCTATACCGGTGCATACTAGAGATTCGGCAAGGAAAAAAAAGAGGAAGGAGAGGAAAGGGTGGTGGAGGAACATAGGTGGAAGGGGGAAGGAAGGAAGAGGGAAGAAGTGGAAGAAGAAGAAGAAAGGAGAGGAGGAAAAGATTAGCGGTAGCGTACCTGGGAAACAGTGGCAGTGGTAAAGCAGCAGTGGTGAGGCAACATTATTGTTGAAGTGGCAGCGGCAAGCCGGCAATGGTGATGATGTGGCGGTGGCATCTTTTGTGTGAAGAAGGCTCGTGTTTGTGATGGCGAGGTGATGCCATCATATGTGATGGCGAAGCGGCAATGACGAGGCGCCGCATCTTATGTGATAAGAGGGCTCGTGTTCGTGAGCCCTAATTTTTTTTTTCTTTTTAACACTGATTTGGACAGGGGCCTCATCATTTCTTTGAATTTTTTATTAATTTAATAGGACCGTTTGAAACGAGATGGTGCGTGTATCGGCCCTCGCCCGGACTAGTATGTATCTCCCATACCATACTGTTTTTGGGCGGTATAGCAAATGTTGATTATGACATAATCAGGTCACACTGGTGGAACTGCTTTTGTCAGGTTTGGTTATCTAATAAAAAACAGCTTATAAATGACTAGATATGATGCTTGAATTTTATGTTCTGTGCACTTCTGAACATGATATGTAACTTTATGTGGTTAAGGCCATGCATGGGTGCAACTTTATGTGGTTAAGACTGGCTTGAATTTGGTGTTTTATGCACTTTTGAAGAAGATATGAGACTTTATGTGGTCAAGAACATGGGCGTCCGTATCATGATGACCAGTGGTATTTGTATGGACAAATTGGTATAGGTCAAATTTTGACTGGTATTGACTCATGTCAGTTGATACAACATGAGTTTTGTTTGTATCGGCCGATACATAAGCTTTACTGGTTGATACTTGACCTATTGTTCAGCTAGCAAACTGGTATGTATCGCTCTTTTCAGACTGTTTCGGATGGCATGTGAAGCACTGGTTAAGATTTCATTTAATGTGTTAACCACCGATGCAGGTAAATAAAAGTATGTATACCTTTTCTTATGGGTTACACGACAGCAAGTTACATAATAGCTGATTGTTGTACTACTGAAATTGCCATTAATTTTTGTGTGAACTTTTAACAGTGTTAAAAGATTTTCTAATTTTGCTATATATTTATATCTTGATTTACCTATTTTTGACCTCTTTGATCTATGCATTTGGTCTTTGTCTTGTACATCGTGGGGTCTTTTGCTTGTTTAATGATAGATTTGCTTCAATGGAAGATTGCAAAGGGTGACTTTTAGATTTAATCATTGTTGACATAACATCTAATTGCTTTTCCTTTACTATATTTTTTGTTTTGTTTTTTTAAGCATTCTGTTGGATTTTGATACATGCTTTTTGAATTTTCATTGGACATAGGACATCTTATTGGTAAATTTTACACTTCTCTGGTGTCTTTGTGATGGAAGGTTTTTTCCATTTTGACAGGAATTGAAGCCAGAGGCTTTATTTTTGGTCCACCAATCGCTTTAGCAATTGGAGCAAAATTTGTTCCTTTGAGAAAGCCAAGAAAATTACCAGGTACTTCATTCTCTCAATTAAACAAACATATTTTACTATCAGTTTTGACAAGTGAGATGCATGTGAAGTGTTAACTAAACAACATCTATCTGTTTGAATTCTTCCTGTTTACAAACTTGGTAATAATGTGTTAATAACTTAATATAACATATTGTGAACAGAAAAAAAAGTTAATCTCAATGTCATTTTTTGGAAGTAGAAAATTATGGCAGTGAAACAAAATCGAAGATAGTTAATATAACATATTGTGAACAGAAAAAAAAAGTTAATCTCAATGCCATTTTTGGAACTAGAAAATTATGGCAGTGAAACAAAATTGAAGATGTATTAAATGGAAAAGAGATTTTAATATTATTTAGTGTTTATGTTCTGTATTTATTATTTCTTTGGAGTGATATAAAATTTGATTGTTGTATAACGACACCAATTTTTGATGGAATGCTTTTTATGCCATTCATAAGCTATTAATAAGAACTAATGTATTAGATAATGAGTTGTATAGCATCCAGTGAACAAAAAAGGATAAAAAGCTCAATTGTATTTCTTGGAAGTAGAAAAAGAGAATGGTGAAATGAAATGCAAGATCTGATGGATTTGAGATATTTGGAATAGTTAGTTCTAATGATCTGTGTTTCTTTTGTTTCTTTTTGTGGGATATCAAATTTGATTGTTTGAATACACACCAGTATCTGACAGAATGGTTTTCTTGCCATTATAAATCATACTTTGTTAAAACTAAATCCAGACTAGTTCAATAATTTGCCCCAGATGGGACCATGACACAGACAAGGTATGCAACCACACTTATCTTGGTATGGGAGCAGCTAGATCATGCATACATGGTCACATTCTCGCTATTTATTTATTTAGGCATTGTTAATTTATAACATTCTTACATAATCGAATTTATGACATCCTCCTTTCTTGGAAATGGATTACATTGCAGAAATAGACTTCTCAAGTGTTTTTTTGTTAAATTTATAATTTATGGCCTTCAGGTAATGGATTGAATTTATCCTAAGCTCTTATATGGGTTGGCTCAGTTTCTCCATATGCAAATGCGTAGGTGAAGTCATTTCAGAAAAGTATGTTCTGGAATATGGAACTGACTGTCTTGAAATGCATGTCGGGGCAATCCAACCTTGTGATCGTGCTTTGGTTGTTGATGATTTGGTAGCAACTGGAGGAACTCTTCGTGCTGCTATGAATTTACTTGGTTTGTACAATGAGAATTATACAGTTTTTATTACTTATGTCCTATCTACATATTTAACCTTGTCATTCAGTATAATTCTGTTTTTCAGTTTATATAGCCATAAATATGACTGCACTTTGGTTTTATATCATATGTTTGCAGTATTTTCACATTTTGATTTTACATCAAAATGATGCTGATCTGATCATCTTTCTAACCAACACAACCAACATTTAGATTCTCGTAATAATCTAATTAAGAGGACTATTTGTAGGATGTCTGAATCTTGTAATTTCCTTGATCAACCTTATAAACATTAGCACATATATAAATAATTCTTGTCCCATCTATCTGTTTCAACTTTTAGATGGATTGACAGAGGTAAAAATTTGATGACAACTAAGAATACTATATCTTTGAGACATGCTATATCTTTTTAAACAAATAGATAAACTTGGTAGAAAAAGTTGGGTTATTAATAAGCACAATCTTAGTTATCTTTGTTAGTTTAATGATATCTGTTGTATGAGTAGTCAAGAGGTCTGCATGTCTTGCAAATAAACTTGGAGTTTTTTTCACAGATGGTGCCAAAGATACAGTATTTCTATCCGTAAGATATACATAATCCACAATAGTTTGGTGTCTGTTCCTTGTGGATCTCTGTGGGAAATATTTCCTAACTAGCGTTTAGTGGTCTTAGGCTCTTAGCCTCTTAGGCCAGTTTATTAATTGTACCAAGATCCAATTTGCAGATGATGCTAGCAAAGGTAAAACTGTATGTCGAATAATGCTTAACCTTTTGCATTTTTCTGTTGCACCGTCTGGTACAAAAGATAAGCAATGCATTTACCCTGAATTTTCATAAGAAGTAGTGACATCTGTCGGTGCCGAACACTTCATTTTCTTATCGGTATTGCTTCTTTAACCATACTTGGGTTTTCTTTTTATTGTTGTTGATTCCTTTCTTCTTAACCTTAGAGCGGGCTGGGGCTGAGGTGGTCGAATGTGCATGCGTTATTGAACTGCCAGAATTGAAGGTGTGTGTGACATGTTATTGCTTTTCAATATGGCCATGCTTTTAAATATCGGTACCTTGTTCAAGTTTTTGGTTCTTATTTGTTCCTCCCAATTGTTTTTACCGTCGAATTCCATTTTAGGCTGTTGTTCTTTTTAGTTACTATTTTTTGCTGCAATCCTAGAGAAAAACATTGCAGGGGCATATGCTGGTTTTACCCTGATATCATATTATTGCAGCACATAACAGTGTTTTCTCCTGCTTTTTTACAACTTATGGTAGAATTTTCTTCCTTTTCAAAAAAAGAAAGAAGAAGAAAATTCAAGAACTATTTTTGGATGCTTTTATGTTGAATTAACCAATCTATTTATCAGTAGATACAACTACAGATAAGCTTAGTGGAAATAAACCATGTTAGGATCTATAGATGTATTTCTGCAAATTCCCTTCTCTGAGATAGTAATCACATCAAACTGAAGTAGATTTGTAGATGAACTGAGCTCTTACCTAGCATTGAATTGACTGTGGAATGTGTGACATCTATGTGCAGGGCCGCGAAAGGTTGAATGGCAAACCCCTCTACGTACTGATGGAGTCCAGATGATGGTGATCTTCTTGGTTGATGCCTCCGCTGCTTCTTCTCTGTTCTTCTTCCCAATATGTAGTCATGAGAGAACCATTTGTTGTTCCACAAATGTTATCTCTTTCTTCTGTGCTGCATTGTCATCAATGGGAACTACAAAATGGCAACTACATCAAGCTTTTCTGTTTCCTATTCTTACATATGCTATTGACCAGAAAACACAGCAGCCTGTAATTAGCAGCTTGAATTCTCAGTTTTTGATTGATACTTCACTGTTGTGATGACTGTACATGCACATAATGTGTTTGCATTAATGATTTCAAGAACAGGAGGTAGGAAATGGATGAAGTCTGCATCTATCCCCCATGGCTGCAGAGCAGTGCAACAACGAAGCAACGCTGACTTAAGCATCGGCACGCAAACCTCCAAAGCGTTTCGCCGTCTCATCCTCTCCCAGGCCGTCACCCTATCCACTTGCCGAGCATGCGCTTCTCCACTTCCACAACCATACAAGCCCCCTCAACGACAGGCCTTCAAGCATGGCCTCCCCCTGACGCCCCTTCACATATAAATAGTACCCCAGCGGTGCCATGAGCTAGAAACACTCTCCACGCTCCGCAGCCCCCCCGCGAAGCCATGGCCTCCAAGCTCTCGGTGTCGCTTGCCCTCCTCCTCGCCCTCAACCTTCTCTTCTCCCACCTCGCCACGGCCGCCAGCAACGGCAAGCCACCGGAGCATCGGCCTCGCCCGCTGCCGCGCCACCAGCTGACGGTGCCGCAAGAGCAGAACCTACCGTCGCTGACGGGTGCCAAGTGCCCGAGGGATGCGCTGAAGCTCGGCATCTGCGCCAACGTCCTCCGCGGCTTGCTCAACGTGACGCTGGGCACGCCGCCCAAGCAGCCCTGCTGCTCGCTGCTGCAGGGTCTCGTCGACCTCGAGGCCGCCGTGTGCCTGTGCACCGCCCTCAAGGGCAACGTTCTGGGGCTCAAGCTCAACATCCCCGTCAGCCTCAGCTTGCTCATCAACTACTGCGGCAAGAAGGTCCCCAAAGGCTTCCTCTGCTATTAGAGAAGACCTTTGGGTGGTGCGACGGCGCCATCTGCAGCATAACACTGGCCATGGAGGAGGAGAAAGCGAAGTGAAGCATGTCATAAACGTTTCATGTTCGTACAATAACATAGCACAATAAATCGGACTTCAACTACATGAACAACACTTGCAGTCTCAAAACAATCATCCAAGCAAATGATACAGACAAACAAGGTTGAAGACAGACAAATTCTGAACACACAATCTTTTGAACAAGGAAAAGGTTGCAATGTCAATGAACACGAGTAGAGGTTTGTGATCTCATGAAGCTTCATGGGATTTGCTCACAAACGAGAAGAGAACCAATGAAAAGCTCACAATGACAATGAACACGAAGTCAGCGTAATATTGCATCAAAAATAATCTTTCCCAATGAGCATAATAATAATCTCAATAAAGATTTATGTGTTATATATATATATAATGTATTTATTCCATTTAGACCGTGCACGGTCTCCGGTCCAAGTAAATTGGACCGGAAGCCGTTATAAAACCACAGAGAGGGGTAGTCGAGGGAGAGCCACTGGCAGAGGATAGCGGAGTCGTGTCAGGGTCCATAGAGCGAAGCATCTAAGGATGATGGCCGCAGCGGCGTCCCTCGCCCCTGCCGCCTCGTCCTCCCTCCTCCGCCGCCCCCGATCGGCCGCCCGCCTCCTCCTCCTGCGCCGCCCGGGAAACCCTATCGCGGCCGCCGCCAATTCAAGAACCATCCGACCCAATTATCTGCCCCCTCCGCCGCAGCCCTTCGGCCGCCCTCCCGCTGTCGATCCTTCCGCCGACGTTCTTGGCTCCAGATGGAGGCGATTCTGTAGCGCGGCGGTCTCAGCCGACGCTGAGGCCTGCGAGAAGGTTGCCACGACGGAGTCTGGGGAGAAGGTCCGTGAGTTCCGGAAGCGCTTGAGGATCGCCGACATGAAGGGCGGACCCGACGAGGGGATGGACCGGCTGGGGGAGGTGCTGGTGGTCAGGGGCTGGATCCGGACTTGTCGGGTTCAGAGCACGGTGACGTTCATTGAGGTGAATACATAACTCCATTAGGCTTTTTGATTTGAGAGAGTTGTATCTCGAAGTTATCCTCTTTGGACCCGAGGAACACCATTAGAATATTTGTTCGAGCTACTAGAAAAAGTGAAACCTCTTTTCTACCTCTCTCTATTCGGTGACTTCATATGTCCTTGCATAGCCATCTTAATCAAGCAACCATTGTCATGGTATAACATGAGCCAGACATCAACAATCTTGCATCATCTTCGGGTGTCCGGTCAATGTCTTGATGTTTGATTTGTTAAGCAGTCTTTTCCACATATATAATGTTGTTATCAAATGTAAACTAATTCTGGTATAGATGCATGCTCCGATAATACCTAGTGGGAATGCATGATGCTGTTTGTCTCCTTGTGAATCAATGGTCCAAGTATTAATTCATTTTACCTTAATTGCAGATAAATGATGGTTCCTGTTTATCCAACATGCAATGTGTGATGAGTTCTGACGCTGAAGGCTACGATCTGGTATATTTTCTTCTAATTTAATATTTCCTGGTTTATGTAATTAGAATTTCTCAAGTATGTCAGATGGTGACTTTTAATGGAGACACTTTCTTATAGTGATTCACTATTCTCTAGATACTTATTTTAGAGAGAAATTAGAAATATTTAACAAAGTTGAATGTCATACCATCATTCTAGTAAATAATATCATTGTAAAGGCAATACAAAATCCTGATCATTGCAATCAATTGCCATGTCAAAATTTTGACTGTAGATGAATTTCTCAGGTGCACTATATTTTTCAATTTTTAGTTTCCAAGTCACCATTTTATTTGTCCTGCATTAGTCCCTTATGATCTGGGATGTGCTTTTCTGGATAATTAACAGGGGGAGAGTGTCTTCCCCTGTGATTTTTGTTAATTATTAAGGCCATCTGAAAAATTGTATACTTGGCCCTGCTAAAGAAAATGAAACTTAAGACCGTGTCAATGTGTCATTAGAGACTAGGAATACGTGTGTTGCCTTTGTACTTATACCTTGACATATGTCATGGCTAAACTACTCCTGGAAGTAACTGTCTTCAAGCTGACCTTTGTACTTATACCTTGACATATGTCATGGCCAAACTACTCCTGGAAGTAACTGTTTTCAAGTTGATTAGATGGAACAACTTATTCCAAACATTTATCTTGCAGTTCTGAAATCACATTGTTCAGTAATTTTGAAGGTGCACTGCTTGCTAGATGTTTTATTCTTCTTCTTTTGATTATATATTGGAAAAGTAGTATATTTCTGGTTTTGTTGTCAGGTGGAATCAGGTTTTATCACAACTGGGACTTCTGTACTGATAGAAGGCACTGTAGTTAGCAGCCAAGGATCCAAGCAAAAGGTGGAGCTAAAGGTGGCAAGACTTATCTTGGTAAGTGAACCTATGTTAAAGCTTTCTTTTGTGAAATATTAAAATAATATTAGCTAAAGCAAAGACTTGTAATTAAAATTCTTGTAGTTGTAGCACTGGATTTTCTCATTTAAAAATTTTGGGCAGGCATATCAAGCTTGTACATTCAGTTATTTTCAGGCAAAAGCAAAAGTAAAAATAAGAGGAAAGAGGGAGTGAAGTTGTACTTCTCAGAGCATATAAAAGATTGTACAAATTCAGTGGTACAAATGACTCCATGTTAAAGAACGACAAAAAGTAAACTGGTATTTGCTAGCCTAGTAAGACCTTTTTTAGTGGGTATCCATGTTAATATGTGGAACTTATCATTCCTTTCTGGGTGTTTTTATTTATTATAGAAGGATTTATTTTTAGAAAGCTTCTTCTCATGTGGTAAAATATCTTGAGGTAGCCTTAGGGTCTAAGTATAGGAAGATTTATTTTTAGAAAGATTTCTACTGAGTACTGACACATGTCCATGAGGGTTAGAATACCTTCTGCCATGTATGTCTCAGCATGTATACTGAGATTTACTGACAGCATCTTAAACAATCATAAAATGTTATGCATGATAGTGTGTTCTATCCCTGGATCAAATTTATGATTTATAGAATGGTGTGGTACCTTAAACCTGGAATTGCAAACAGAATTTTCATGCTTAACTTTCTATATTTCGTTGACTTCATTTGCATTTCTCTTGTTTCCTTCTTGGCACAGATAGGGAAAAGTGATCCATCAGCTTATCCTATCCAGAAAAAGAGAGCAACTAGAGAATTTTTGAGAACCATAGCTCATCTCCGTCCCCGAACAAATACATTTGGTGCAGTATGAACGTGCTTCTTTCTTTTTTATTATATTTCAACAGTTTTATCACTTGCATATGGCACATCATAATGATGTTTTAAGTGCAGTATTATATTAATTTTTGTTATTTATGTAATTATGGTATTATCTTATTCTGTAGGAATCTTATCTTAATGCTTCAATAAGGAGGCTAATTAAATATTACCCTTGTAGTTAGTTATCTTTAGCATCCTGATCATCACACTTTAAAAAGTTACATTAGCATTCCTATAGTTACGAAAGTGAAACATCTAGGTCCATTTACCAAGGAAAACAAACGACAAAAAAGTAAATTTAACTTTCTAGTTTGTGGTGGTGAATGACGGCATTGCTGGGGGCTGCAGATGGTTATTGTGGATGAGGAGAGCGACGGCGAGAGATGAGGGTCGCTCTCCATGCGTCGACGCCGACGTAATTGCCAAGTGGCTAAAGGAGCAGACGAGGTGGCGGCTCTCCCTAAGGTCATCTACGACCACTTGCAACCGATCCAGGAGCTGCGCATGGAGTTGAAGAAAGAGAGGAGCGCGGCGGCGTCAACCGCGACAGAGGCCATGTCAATGATCCTCTGGCTCTAGTGCAAGGCCAAGGTCTAGATGGAGGCACACCAGTTCAAGCTCTTCGATGAGGAGAAGATGGTGCACGACCAGCAAGAAATCGCCGCCCTCGAGTACCTCCTCCTAAAGGATGACAGGACCATTCTCTCCATCTCCTATGAGGTCAAAAACCTACTGCCATCGCCTCTTCAGCTCCGGCATTGGTGTTTCTAATGCCCCTGCATCTGAGCCAGAGTCTCCAGATGAGGCCACCACTATCGATGGTCAATTTGACTTCTCATACCAGCCACCACTGCACGATCAACAAGAGATGCCGACGATCTCTTGCTAGTCGTGCAATGGTTGTCGACATGAGAAGTCGAATTGGCATCGATAGTGGTGGCCTCATCTGGAGACTCTAGCTCGGATGCAAGGGCATCAGAAACACCAATGTCGGAGCTGAAGAGGCAGTGGCAGTAGGTTTTGACCTTGTTGGAGAGGGAGAGAATGGTCTTATCATACTTCAGGGGGAGGTCCTCGAGGGCAATGATCTCTCGCTGGTCGTGTGCCATCTCCTTAGCGAAGCGCTTGAACTGGCACGCCTACATTTCGACCTCGACTTTCTTGTGCTGGAGCCGGAGGATCATCGACATGGCCTTCGTCGCGGTTGATGCCGCCGCGCTCCTCTTCCAGCTCCATATGTAGCTCCTGGATCGGCTGCAGACAGCCGTGGGGAGAGTTGTCGCCTCGTCCACAATCCTTTCGCTGCTCGGTAATTGCGTCGGCTTCGACGCATGCAGAGCGGCCTTCACCACTGGTCACCGCTCTCCTCATCCACCTGCGGTGCCGTCGTCTGCCACCACCAACTGGAACGTTAAAATTATCTTTTTGCCTTTTGTTTTAGTGTTTCCGTTGGTAAAACCAACGACGTTAGGATAAATGAGCTTTAGATGTTTCACTTCCTTAATTATAAGGATGCCAATGTAACTTTTTAAAGTGTAGGAACTGGGATGCTAAAGGTATCTAACTACAGCGGGGTAATCCGTAATTAGCCCTCTGTAACTTTTTAAAGTGTAGGAACCGGGATGCTAAAGGTATCTAACTACAGTGGGGTAATCCGTAATTAGCCCTCAATAAGGCTATTTACTTTGGTGGGTGAAGAGTCATTTCCATGCAATTCATTTAAGAGTTGTTCCAAATATATGTCATATGATCCTCAAGGATCTCTGAAGTTGTACAAAGAAGTTCTTGCCAATGGCCAAGAAAACTTATAGAAGTTGTAAAGAAATTCTTATATAATAACTTTATACAAACTCAAGATGGACTACCCTATCTAAATATAGAAAATCAATTGTCTTGTTCCTGCTTAGGTTACTGCTTATATCACAGTAACATGAACTGAACAGTCCTTCCTTTTTCTGAGCCAGAGTCTCCAGATGAGGCCACCACTACCGATGCTCAATTCGACTTCCTTTTTTCATCTTCTTTGCCTTGCCACTAAACAACTTTGGTTCATTGAATCTAGATGCATACTGAAGCTCAAAATTATTATATTGCTCTATCTGCAGTATAAATAAAAAGCTGAAATAATGAAAAAGACACTTGGGCTTATTAACCTAGTCAGTTCTTAGGGATTAGGGAGACTAGCTCTTAGGGATTGGGAAATCTGCTGCCAAAAAGGGGCTGTAAGTCCCTGTTAAATAAGATTCCTTTGTTTATCTGTTGGGTCAGATCCTTGTCCGGTTTGTTCTTCCTTCTTTTTCTAAATAAGATGAACTTCTGCCTTGCTTCCTAGTATTCATAGAACCCTATGGATTCTCTTTCCTTTTTTATCTCATATGAATCAACACAGTTTCTAACATTATTAATCTATTGTGTGCATGTCACGGCACCTCCTGGGCCCCATCTTCTAGAGTTGACTGAGTCTTTGCTTGATTGACTTGGGGGCACAGTTCAAGTCAAGTCTGGTCTGCTCTATAACAATTGAGTACCTATTTTAATGGGCCATAAAAACTTCAAATCTTTGCAATTCAGTATACTCTCCTGACAGTGATATTCTAGTAGTTGATTATTCCTGTAAAGCAGTTTTTGAGGAACCATACTTGGGAACCTTGGTAATGATTGATTGGAGAAGGTATAGCAATTTAAAACCGACAACCCAGAAGTTCCTTGTTTAGTGCATGCAAAATCTGTCAAGATCCTTTGCTCACAAATAAGTATGTTTATAAGGGATGATTTGTAGGTGAAATTAATTTTGCCAGATGTCTTCTGTTTTCATGTTGTTTTAGGTATATAATATCAAATACCTAGCTGTTAGTATGCAATCGTCAATAAATACCTAAGATTAAATATGCTTTTTGGGTTTTCTCATGTTGTTTTTCATTTTACTTGCCATATTATGGCACATAATTAGTTTGGAGTCTTTATCTTCAGTTTCTACATGTATCTCCATTTTATACATGTTTGAGCTGTTATTGATTTTGGGTTTCTTCATAGTGGTATCAACAAATCCTTGCTCTTTTTTTTATTTAGTACCAAGCAAGAGAAAGACTTTTTTTGTAACTGTTCATTGTTAAACCCCAAAAATGGGTTTACTTTGTTTGTGGATACTTGTTTAGGTCACTAGGGTGAGGAATGCATTGGCATATGCAACACACAAGTTTTTTCAGGAAAATGGATTTGTTTGGATCTCGAGTCCCATTATCACTGCTTCAGATTGTGAAGGAGCTGGGGAACAATTCTGCGTGACAACATTGGTATGTTGAAAATAAATATCATTACTTTTAAGTTTTAAGCAAATCATTAGGAACGAATCTACGTATTTAGGACTTGCTGTCTGAATGGCTACTATTTTCATCCTTGTTTCTTTTCCTTTGTAATTGGCCATTTACTAGTGTGCAGCTGGAACAGGAAAGAAAAGAAAGAAAGAAAAAAAAGAAGACCAGGAGCCTCATTCAATGTTGAAACAGACTTCTAGGTGTGGACTCCACATTTCTGCCTCCCTCTTGGTTGCTATATGCTTCCGCATCACATGTGTCAAGAAGGACCCCTGGCACTGAGTCCCATGATTTGATGGGGTTGATCTCTCCTCTACCTCTTGCCTTCTTCCCCCATTTCTCTCTCCCTTCCTCTGATCTTTCTCCCCTTAACCTGATTACTGTACTGTCTCTTCTCCTTTTCTCACTGCCACCCAAGAGGCGGAGAAGGGTGATGAAATGACGCAAAGGACTGGACTGGTCTTTTGTTATAAAGGCTGTTTCTGTTCTTTAAGCTGATCATTTTACTGTATGGGACAGAAGAGCCCATTTCTAAAGGCATAGATCAGCCATCTGGTAGGCATTTGTAAGGGTCCACAGGCCCTGCACCTATAACTAGTTTCAGAGACCTAGTTCTGGTTATCGGGCCTGCAGTGGCTCAATCTGTTTCATCTGATGTGGCTGAAAAAGGTGGAAACATATTGGTTTCTGCTATAATTTATGTCTACTTTCTTTTTCATTTGATACCTTTTATTCTATAAATATTGGTCTTTTACTGACTTCAAGCTTGTATGTGCTTTTTTCTTTGAGGCAATTGAAGTTAGTCTATGCTTAAAACATGTAAGGGATATGCTTTTAACCTGTCAAATATCTATCAGGATTTCATGAGTGCCTAATTCCTTGCCTAAAGCCTCTTTGATACGACATAAAAAATGGTGTAGTTAAAAAGGAGGGAGACTACCCTTTTAGAGTTCTTCACTTTGATGTGTTGATAGTGAAAATGTTTAAATATTTTATTTTATTATATTAACTTTGATGATGTTACTTTGGCAGATATCAAATGCTGGAGAAAGTGATTGTCCACTCAATAGCATCCCCACTACCATGGAAGGGAATGTTGATTGGTCACAGGTTATTGTCCTCTTAGCTTGGCTGAGATATCAAATAATCTATTCTTTGTTTATACAAGTTTGCTGCAAATAATGAGCAAGCAGAATATAGTTTTTATTCTAATAACCCCTTCATATTGTAATATAGTGACAGTAAAGAAGCTGTTATTTCTGTACACAAAGGCTTATTGGCCCCACATTTCCTTCAAATTGAAATAATATTCTAACGAAAACTGAAAAAGGTCATACAAGTCATGATTCTTGAGGGTTTTTTTCTGGCTTATCTGTTTTCATATAGGAGCCTTATTGTATGCTGCTCTATAACCGGAAAAACTTTACATTTCCTTATTGCATGCTACATTACCGAAAAAACTTATGATATGGTTTTTCCTATTGGTTTCTTGTGTGTTTGAACAGTTATAACAGATTCTCTTTTGACTCATTGAATGAGCAAACAATTATGCATGCTTGTCACCTCAATATTCATTCAATAGTTGTGTGGGCATATCATATATTTGTTTTTCCATGTGGAATTTCTTTGATGGATGTCTTATGAACAATTAATCATAGAACTGCTTGAGAATAAATTGGACAAAACTCTTAAGGTGGAATGAACATGTCCTAAGGGAACAGATAACTTCTTAAGAGTTAAGAGTTTATTCAGATTATTAGTAGTTCAAGAAGAAATAGAAGAAGACATGAGAAGATTTTATAACAGCAACACAAAGGGACTGAGTGGTCCTTAGTTTGACTGGAGATATTGTACTCCTGAACAAAGCCTAATGGTGGGCTTTCTTTTTTGGTATATGCAAATACAATTGTTCTTGTATTCCTTCAAATCTGGCACTAATGGGTTTTCTTCTTTTGCTGCCAGGATTTCTTTGGGAAACCTGCATTTTTGACAGTTTCTGGCCAACTCAATGCTGAGACATATGCTTCTGCTCTCTCTGATGTAGTAGTTCCTTCCTCCATAGTACCTTGATAACATGCTTGAGTTGCAATTACATGATCAGGTTCTATGATGCTTTGTACATCATTGTTTGTGAATGGTCTTGAATCTTGATTGCTTAGGTGTACACATTCGGTCCTACTTTCAGAGCTGAAAATTCAAACACTGCAAGACATTTGGCTGAATTTTGGGTACTTGAAGCACCTTGTTTTGATCATGTGCAAATCTCATAATTATTTACATATTTCCATATAGAATTTCTGAACTTTATTTTTTTTCGTAAACCCAGATGATTGAACCTGAACTTGCCTTTGCGGACCTGAACGATGACATGGCCTGTGCTACTGCATATCTCCAGTATGTAGTAGGTTTCTTCTTCAAATCCAGTAAATCTGCTTTCTATTTATACTATAGCCTGTGTTATTTTTGTCTGCAGCAAGCTTAAACATTGCCTTTTCTTGTTCCTTATGTTCATCTGTAGTATGCCATTCTATATCCATTTTGCAGGTGAAGTATATTCTTGAGAATTGTAAAGAAGACATGGATTTTTTTAACACGTGGATTGAGAAAGGAATTATTAATAGATTGAAAGTATACTCTCTGTCTTACCCTTTTGATTTTTTTTTTAATAAGAGCACATATTATTTTCCTTTTCCTTTTGTATTTAATTAACATCATAGAATTCCACATGGAATTTTTCATCTAATCTAATATTTTTTCTGCTTCTTCTCTTTCAACATTTGGCAGGATGTGGTCGAGAAAGATTTCATTCAGTTGACATATTCTGATGCTGTTGAACTACTTCTTAAATCTAAAAAGAAATTTGAATTCCCGGTAACATATCCCTATAAAATTTTCTCTAGCATATTGTATTGTTGGTAAGAAATGCCATTTGGTTTAAGTGGCTATAACATCCATGAGTCTTTCTTAACATATATCTTTTGATCTTTTCATAGCTTTGCTTTATATTACGATTTGCAATAATTCCTTATCATTTATGGTTATGCAAGTTGACATCATTATTCTGACAATTTATTTTGCACATGAAAACAATTGAATTGTTTATCTTGTGAAAAAGAACTTCAGTTTTCTTCTATATGCTGGTTGAACCAAATTTTTTTATTCCCACTCATGTTTTGTCATATCTTGTTATTCTGTGAAATGGATTAGTTTAGATTCTGCCCTTCGACTTTATAAGTTTATAGCTGCTGATCTATGTATGAATAGTTCTGCGAAGCAAAAGAATAAATATTCTTCGGTATAACACATTACAATCAAGATGATTTCATGGCCACCATCTTTGCTTACTTGTTCAGTCATTGATAAGAAACAACCTTTTAGACCTCTGCAAATGCTTGGCATAATGATCAGTTATTGTAGTTATAACAAGAACAAAGCATTGGAGGTTGTCTAGTTGACCTATCCTACTATATTCCATGTTCCATGATAATAGCTCTACAAGCACATAACATTAGCATATACTGACATCAAGTTCATCAGTCAGCTTGTTTTAATTAGTCATGATTGTTTTTAGATGATCAAGCCTCGGCACTGTTGAATTATCTATAAAAAAGCTTCTCCAGCGATATTTTTGTGTCAAATCTTATTTCTACTACAGTGAGGTTTTTTTTTTACCCAATTATAATTTTAGGATGATATTATGTCTCGTTCACATTCAATAATATACAGAAAAGTTTCAGTGCTTTTGTATAATTTTAAGTGGATAACTTTGACAAATACTGTGTAAATATCTTATAAATCTGGTATGTAAAAGTTAATGACAGTATCTATTATCTAGTGTCTACTTCTGCTTCTCTAGATACATCATGATCTTTTTATCTGAAAAGTCTGGCAATTCATGTATTCTTTAACTTCGATAGGTAAAATGGGGTTTGGACCTGCAAAGCGAGCATGAAAGATACATCACCGAAATTGCTTTTGGTGGCCGCCCAGTGATAATTAGAGATTATCCCAAGGTGTGTCTCAAATTGGGCCTCTCATGTCTGCATGTCAAGATGAAATTTGGCATCTAATTTCCTTTTTCCCCCTTTACTTTCATCCTTTAGGAAATTAAAGCATTTTATATGCGTCAAAATGATGATGGGAAGACAGTTGCTGCTATGGATCTGCTGGTTCCCAGGGTAAGACATTTCTATTGCTGATGTTCCATGTACTTGAGCTTGAGATCCAGGTTCATCTTTTTGAGATTGTAAGAGCATGAAATTACTGACAAATCCTCTGAGTAATGCATGAAACTGCACATATGCCTTTATAAAAGAGTCAATTTGATATCCTTGAGCTCATGCATATACAGTTGATACAATTTAGAATGCCACTTTAAATTCCAAGGATAATGGACAGATTTGATATTGATGTTAATCATGTTATATAATAAAGGTGTACTGAGCATTAAAAATTATTAGGAAGTTAGCTCAATTTACTTTAGAACTTATATCGACTTGCAACATTTAAGGGAGGTAAAGACAATATAGTCTTGTTAAGCCTAAGTCAAGGATTTCATATGCCAGCTGCACTGAACTGTCTTAGTTGGTGCATATCCTGTAGGCATGATTTGATAAATAACTCGCTTGCTCTCTCCTTTCGTTCCTCCTATCATCATGGTGCCAGTTAACCTTGCCTCACTATTGGCCACTATTGTGCCATCATCTGCTAGGACAGCATGACTAGCTTTGTTGTCAATTCACTCATTAATCCTTTTATAACTTTTCCCCTCACCCCCAAAAATGACAATCTCCTCTGCTGATACATGCCCTGAAGGCATGAATCGTTAAAGAACTTTCCTTGCCCACTCCTTCTATTCCTCCTATCATCATGGCTCCAATTAACCATGCCACACTATTGGTTATTTTGACATCACCTGCTGGTGCAGCATCACAACCTATCTTGTCAATCCGCTTATGTCCATCCTTCTTCAGTAGTCTTTTCTGCATCAATCTAAAGCTGGTTCCTGAGTGGATTGGTATTAGTACACATGTTATGTACTGGCCTTTTTCTGATCAGTACAAGCCAGCGAAAGCGCCAAAGGTGTATTAATACTCCTTTGACACTTAGTGGTACAGTATGATCAGCGTAATCAGTATGACTTAGCATGATAATTTAAGCTGAGTTTTGGTCTGAAATCTCAGATCATTGTGCACTAAACTTGTTTATGCTTTATACGTGCACCTTGATCATGCACTTATAGTGTCGATGTGATTTTTTACCACTTATCTATTGTTCTTCACATGTTATATATAATGCAACCTGGTGATGATGTTACTTTCAAGTGTGAAGATGGGAATTTCTTTTGATGCACGATTATGCCACGTGTATTAAGAACATATAAAGCCTATTGTGATCCTCATATGCAAAATAATTAACCCTCAAGTCCATAAGATTTGCTTCAGAAGGTCTCAAAATCTTCTATTCTTTGCAGTTTCATATTTTTTTCAAGAGTTCTTAATATGTTAAGACTGTTACATGTACCCCATGTGTAATTTGCTACTCTCTGTTGTGAAAAGTTTAGGTTCTCTGCTTGCACTTCTCATATAATTTCATAGAACTCAATGTATGAAGATATATGTTTCAAAAAGGAGGGTCATGTCTCTGTTGTGAACTTTTTGCTAATCTGTGTTTGTCAATGTGACTCGGTGACCAACGAGGTATCAATAGATTAGATATCTGAAGAATTCTTGGAAGCTTCATAATTTATTAAAATAAACATTAAATAGAAATGGCATTTTCGACATCACTATAGTTTTTGTTTTGGCGTAGTGTTTTACGATATCAAAAAGGCTGATCATCAAAGATCAGACACGAACATGTTATATGATATCAAAAAGGCTGATCAACATTGGCAACATGTTATATGATATCAAAAAGGCTGATCATCAATGATCAGACACGAACATTGGTGAGCTGGACACCAGCTTTGATACTGTTAGACCAAAAGGTGTGCTACATATATGCTATACCATGCTAAAATAAAGGCACATAAATATGTTGTATGTAGATCTACAGCCTGTGGCTTTATACATCATTCAATTTGCATGTTGCCTACACTTTTGCACTACATAACTGTGAGATGCTTTAATTTCATGTATGTTTGTTCTTTATAGAAATCGTGAAGGTGATGGATTTACAGTGAAGTCTGTATTTATCCTATCTATCAGGTCGGTGAGCTTATTGGTGGAAGTCAAAGAGAAGAACGCCTTGATTATCTTGAAAGCCGCTTGGATGAGCTAAAGCTTAGCAAGGATAGCTACTGGTGGTATCTCGATCTTCGACGTTTTGGGTCAGGTTGGGAAACTCTTGCTTGTATATTAAAGTATTAAACTACTGTTGGTTTCTGTATTCAATCATCTGCTTTCCCTTAAAAGTAAACTCTCTCTCTCCAGTTACAGGTAATAAACTATGACAGTCAGCGAAAGCTTCCTTGTATTGTGCATCAAAGCTTTGCTTTGAGAACAAAATAGTCTCCTGCTCAATTGCCTATGTTTTCTGCTAGACACCAACAGCTCTTCCCATATAACTGTAGCAAGAGGGCATACGAAGAATAAATGGTTGGTTATTTGATGCAAAAGGCACTTTGAACTTTGCAGTCGACACTTCTCCACCAACTTACCTTAAGTAAAATATTTCCTCTTGATTGCTAGGCACAAAACAAGATCAAGTCTGGGAAATCTTTTCTTGAACCACACTGACTTGTACAAATCAACTTTAGGAATTCCTTCCTGTTCTGGTTCCATGCATAAACAGTAAAAACTTGATTGGTATCGGGAATGCAAAACCCCATGTTGTTCGTAAAAGGCATCCATCTGATTTCGTTCCAAATACTCTGTTTCTAGGTTAATAGCTGGAGGCAAATGCCAGTTACTGGTCACAGTAATATCAGCTACTCTGTTAGTGTCATTGAGATTGTTCACTTAGGTAGCTTCAATTTATGATATAACAGGACCTTTGATCAACAAATTATTACACCAGAAAGAAGCTTTCTCCATTTCCTATCTGATCGACATACAATTTTGAAGTTCTTAGTTTTAACACATTACTTCACTCCTAACCACTATCAAATGTTGGGTTAATGCTCCCTATACATCTATTTCGAAGCTGAAGATTATGTATCAGTTTATGTGCTAGCATATGACATTATGTGTCATGGAGGTGACAACCATTTTGAAGTTTTATGCTTTATAGTATTTATAACGTGGATGGCCAATAAATCTATTAAGTTAGATGAATTATTATCCCTATCTTTGTTACAGTTTGATCAACTTGATATTAATTTGGTTTGAACCTCTAACTCATCAGATGATATACCTTATAATGCATCCCACCACCCCTATGTAACAAACTCCTGGCCATTGCAGACCGTTGAGAATCCGTATATGTGAAACTCACCTTTTTTGTTTGAATTTTAATTATGACATCCTTTTGAAAGTTTATTCAGTTTTTAACAGATAGAGTTAATAATTCTTGCTTTCCCCTTCTTGTTTCAGTTCCACATGCTGGATTTGGTCTGGGATTTGAGAGGCTCGTGCAGTTTGCAACTGGGATTGAGAACATAAGGGATGCCATTCCTTTCCCACGTTCTCCTGGCTCTGCAGATTTTTAATGATCCGTGAGTAGTGCCTATTAATATTATCCCTTTTAACCGTTATCGAAATTTAGCAAATAGCAGCCATACAATTTAGCAGATAACTCACGTTACAGGCCATGTATCTATCATTCATCACCGAAATGAAAGGAGATTCCTAAGTTTGCAGCAATGGGACTGAAAGCTTGTTGCCGTGATTTTGGTTGAGAAAGGGAGGGTCAGTGGACTTCAATGTTTCTAATAAAGACCAATAGTTCTTCTACCCTTTATGCTTTACCTTGTGACCGGAGGCATCGATAGGGCACACATGCAACCCGCTCCATTGGTGCAGTCAATCACAATGGGTAAGTCTTAAACAGATAAGAAAAGTATTTTTGTATTGATGAACAGGACTTCCATTTCCTTCCTTTTAAGATGTAATATTTATCGGAGGATAACTGTAAATTGTCATTCCAAATGGTCAAACTATCACACACTACAAGTTACAGAACAAACCTATATCTGTATTTGTATCTTCATGTTTCTTGAGCCGAAACTTGTCAAATTGCTGGTCTGCCTCCCAGGAAGCACCCTCGGTATGTCAGGCTGTCTAAATCTTGTTGCAAGCGCATGCCAAGTGCCTTTTTGTGTCTGTCTATAGTCTCTTTACAGCCTCATGAAACAATGTTGTACTCTCATTTTCCTTACAAATCTACAGTAGATGGGTGTCAGCTGGATAGGCACATTGACATCCACAAGAAGCATACAAAGAAAAGTAAGCTTCGTGAATGCCTTTCTATCCAATTATGGCTTATTCATCGGTGCCAACTGTGGCTCCGCTGATGGCTACCAATCTCATTGCAGGTAAGCACTAGCCTGGAACTACAAAGATCTCGATGTTGTACATCGCATCACAGCCGTCCAGTGCAGATCGGACGAACCATCCGCCAGACCTGCTGAAGGAGGAATCGAGGGTTCCAGGAGAGAGAGCCAGTCAATACGCCCAACACACCTGCATGCAATTAAAGGCACACCATCATCATTGGACGTGCCACTGTTGTCCTCCATTGTCTCGATGGATCAGAGACAGAACCTACCCCTGAATAATTAGGCACAAGGCTTGAGGTAAAAGAACAGATCACTCCTGCGAAGCACCCATCAGTTGAACGCCGATCAATTCAAATGTTTGACCTTGCTTGCTGATGTTAACATGGTGCCAACATGACAGGGCGACACCACTTCGACAGTGGTAACACTGCTCACTTACCTAATCATGTGGAAAACGAGGATGTGCCCGTCAAGTACGTTACCGGTGCGGCGCAAAGGGCCGACGGAAGCGGAGACGTGGCAAGCTCAGCTCAGATCAGCTCAGCTCAGATCAGATCCGGCTGGAGAGATGAAGGTAAAGAAGGAGCTTTGCAAGTGGCGAGTCGAAAGGCAGGAAGAATCATTCAGCAAGAAGAACTGGAAACTAATAGCAACGAACTGGAGCAGCAGTCAATTAACATGTTTATTCTCGAGTAAGAGGAAGTCATAGGTTACAAAATGAATCACCAAATCATTATTTCTACATTTAAAAAAAAAGTTGATTTTGTTTCCTCTAAAATTCATATGTAACCTCGAACTATAACTATAACTATTTGCTTCATGTACAGCTCCGGAGTGGGATGCATGAAGAATGAAATCTCAGCTCGCTGTGTGGTTGGCGATGAACTCTGTGTCCGAAACAGCAGACAGAGCCACATCGTCATCCACCGGCGCAGGCAAGTTGAGATCAATTACTCCGAGAGCACGGTTGAATTTGGCGTGATCGCTTGTGGTGGTCACGGTGGTGGCGGCGGAGGATGTTAAGTGTGATCGCTTGTGGCCGCCGAGAGCCTGGCCGGAGGCGAAGACTCTGAGGCAGAAGGGGCACTCGTAGACCTTGGCGTCCGCAGCGGCCTCGAAGTCGTCGTCGCCGTCGGTCCGCCGTCCGACGGCGGGCATACAGCTCTTGGGCTTGTGGTTGTGGCGGCTCGCCCGGTGGCCGCCTAGCGCTTGGTACGACCGGAACACTTTCTTGCACTTCCCGCACTGGTACCTGCTCCGCCTTCTCCGCGGCGGCCGCGAACGGGAGGTGATCCGACGGACATTTCCCTCCTCCTCATCGCCGCTGGTCCAGGAGTCGCGTGAGAGCATCATGAGGCAGAGTGCGACGTCCTCCTCCGTCGTGACATCCGATGCCGAGCTCGCCGGCTCCGGACGCGAGTAAGCGTGGCGGGCTCGCTTGGATCGGCAACGGTGATCGGCGTCGGTCTCGCTCTCGCCGTCCTCGACGACAGCGAAGGCGGAGGAAGACTCCGGGTCATCGAGGCGGGACCTCTTCCGACCCTTCACCCTGAGGCCACAGGAAGCTTGTTCGGTAAGTTTCCCCTCCTCCTCCTCCTCCGCCACCGCGTAGCCGGCGGGGCAGTGATGGCCATGGAGCTTGGGCGGAGGGGTGGCAGAGCTTACGTGAGAGCGCATGTGGCCGCCGAGAGCGCGACCGCTGGGGAAGCGGCGGAAGCATATGCGACACTTGTGCTTCTCCATACGAAGCAAACAAAAGAGCAACCAAACCAAGAGAAGCAGAGGAAAAGATGAGTGCGGAAGGAGTAGGAAGAGACGTCTTTGGAAGCGTGAAAGCTTTTCTTATCTTAATATTAAGTAGGCGACAAGCATTCCTCCACCAAAAGATTACACAGCACCACATGAACCAGAGAGAATTATGGGAAAAATTTAGAGAGAGAGAGAGAGAGAGAGAGAGAGAGACACACACACACACACACAGAGAAAGGCAAAGGGCTAAGTGGTTGTTTCTCTAATTAAAGCAGGGCAGAGGGAATATATATAAGCGTTTCGGAAAGGCTTATTCCTAAACTCATGCATCTTTATACCCTCCCTCATGTGTTTGGTACTCAACTCACGGTGCTTGAGTTCTTCATCCCAACTGATGTCTACAGCTGATAACATTAGAAAAGGTGGGGGAATCATATGAAGAGCACAACACAGACCTCATTTCCCCATACTAAGGAAGTCATACACAGTGGTGTCTGTGGTAGGGGAGGGCTTTGAAGTGATCACGAGTGAAAGAGTCTGTCACACACACAATAAGGAGGTTCTTCAGCACCTTTCCTTAGCCCTTAGCATCCTGCCCCTCCTATGGACTACTATTTTGATTAGGTTGCAATGCAGATTTTGTTTGACTTCTGTACCACTTTTTCTCATCCAAGTTCATCCGACTAAATCATCCAAGTTCATGAGAAAATTAAATGCATGATAGATAAGACTAATTACATACTATCTCCTTAAATCTTTTTAATATTTCGATATGTAAACTTAAAAAATTTATATATAAATTTTTATAATTATAAAAAAATATATATCTCGCTTTATTTTCCTTAACGTCGTTGGTTTTATCGACAAAAGCACGAAAATAATAAGCAAAAAGATAATTTTAACATCTCAGTTATATTTTTTGAGGTGATAAATCGTGATGTCGCTGGGTCATAGATGTCGATGCTCTGCATCTGCATTGATATCGTTCGACAACTACATCAGCTTCGACACAGATGCAGAGGGTCAACATCTATGTTGTTATCTCACCTCTAGTCATCGCTCTTTCAATTCATTCACAATAGTCACATACACCCCCAGCGACGGTATCGTCTACCACCACCGAAAGTATAATTATGATATTAAAATTATCTTTTTGTTCATCATTTTTTTATTTTCATTAATAAAACCGATAATAATAGGATAAATAGAGATAAATGTTTTACTTTTATAGAAATTTTAATATTTTTTTTTTAAGTTTAAGAATCAAAATACTAAAAAACATTAACTATAATTACCACTTATTGATAAGTAAGAATTCAAGTTTCGCCCAAACATTATATGTGGATGCTGAGTGAAACAGAGTAAAAGATCAATTAACCAAATTGTTATAATGGTAATGATGAAGAAGGTCACTACTCTTTCCGTAACATTAAAGATTGAAGAAATAAAAAAAAATGGTAAGGATATTCTTACAAAAACATATACCCTCGTTAATTTTAAGATCGATTCGATCCGTCTTTACTTATCTTAAAATCATTCATGTATTTTTGTGCTCTTCTTCTGCTGCAGTCTCTGAAGAAGAATGGATTATCTAAGAAAACCTGAAAACAAGCAAACAATTAGCTAATTGCAGCTTTGCTATGTCACGTACTACACAGCACAATTCATCCGCTCATCATTCTTACATGCAAAGGCCTCCCACCCTCGCCTCCGCAAACCGACCGCCGCACCTTACCACCCACGCCACCGCGACCGACGAGCGGACGGGGCATATGAGGGCGGGGAAAGTCCCACCATGGGCCGTGGTTCGAAAGCCGATGGGCCAGAGAAGCAAAGCCCGCATGCGGGGAACGAAGAAATACACGACAGACTATTCTAGGGTTGATCGAGAGCGCTTTCTCTTCTCTTCCACCCTGCAGCTGGAAAGGTGCTGTTCTTGCCCTCCTCCTCCTCTTCCTCCCGCTCTCTGAAGAATCGAAGCAACAAATATGGACTCTGAGGGCGACTACGATGATGGGTAGGCTGGTTACCCTCTCGATCCCTTTCTTTCGTTTGATTAGTGTCGTTTCCTTTCACAATTTAAGACCTTATCACCACGAGAATCGAAGGTTGATTTCCCGAGTTTGTATTGGTTATGTTTTTCTGTGATCGTCAGGCTGTGTCAAGAGGGTAATAAAGGCACGGATCCCTTGCTGGATCTGTGCCTTTATTAGAAGGTTGCTGATTGACTTTTACTGTAAAATGTCCTTGTTCTTGGATTTTTACCGTGCTAAAGTGATTTCATAATTTACTGATTTGTCGACTTCACCTACGCAGGACATGCGAAGCGATAATTCCTGGTCTGCCTGATGATTTGGCCTTGAGGTGTTTGGCAAAGATCTCGCATGGATATCATGGATTGCTAGAATGTGTGTCAAAGAAATGGAAACGAGCGATCAGGAGCATGGATTATGCTCATATAAAGGCCAGGGAAGGGTGGTGTGGGGATTGGCTGTTTGCTTTGGGAGCCGACAGCCCAGCTCTGTGGCATGCTTATGATCCTGATGCAGATCGTTGGCACCCTTTGCCAAGAATGCCAGGATTCACTGATGATGATGAACTTTGCAGGTTTTCATGTGTAAGTGTGAGCAACAAGTTCCTAGTGATCGGTGGCTGCCACATATCACATTCAGAAAAGAGGTGCTGGGAGACGAGATCGTTGATGGTGTTCGATCCGTTCAAGAAGCAGTGGAAGGTTGCGGCTGACATGCAAACAGCACGAACTGATTTTGCATGCGCTGTTATCTCTGACAAGGTTTATGTAGCTGGTGGAAGCAACTCCAGTAGTTCTGAAGGACTTGCTACTGCTGAAGTTTATGATCCTGATGCAGATAAGTAAGGTTCTTATGGATATCTTGTTAAGAATATGATTTTTTTTATATGTCTCAATGGCGAAAAAAAGATCCATGTAGCTTACCTAAAATAGTTTGGACATTACGACTTCGTTGATGTTGGTTTCTTATGTAGAGATCACATGTAACAAATAACTATAAACTTTTTCAGGTGGGAAGATTTACCATCAATGCCTTTCCCCCTAATCGAGTGCTTCAGCATATCCCATGGAGGCCAATTTCATGTTGTCGGCAAGAGAATCTGCAATTTTCAGCATGATACTTATGTTACCTTCAATCCATCAGAGCAGAAGTGGCATGTTATGGAAGATTTGCTGCCAGTTTGTAAATTGACACGTGACACTACAACCATTCTTGAAAGTGACATCTACAGCATACTTCCAGATGGCACTGTTACCATGGTGATGCCCGATCAAAAGGATTGGCACGCTTTGGGTGTATATCCTGCAGTGGTTCTACCAGACCATGATAGACCATTGAGTCCATTCGGGTTTGGTTTTGTCGCATTTGGGAAGTGCATATATGTTGTTGGAGGTATGGTTCTCAAGTATAACACAAGCAATCATACGTATGCATTTGTGAAGCTAGATGCAACTAAATTCTGTGATCCAAGAACTTCACCACCAGAATGGAAGGATGCTAAACCTATGCCAGTACAAGCTTGTCGTATTTTAGGATGTGCTTCAATGGAGGAATAGAGTTCATCCTGCTTTGTATTGTATCCATTTTTGTAAGATGTTACAAAAAGAAAGATCTGACTGGAAACCTCAATGGCTTCCAGCATGATATGATGTTTATTCAGAGAAGTGGTACGACCAATTACCTTACAACCTTTGTATTGTATCCATCTTTGTAAAATGATGCTACAAAAAGAAAGATGTTAGGATTATTCAGAGAAATAGCAAGACCAATTACCTTATAATCTTTGAATTCTTTGTTATTAAATGGCTTCTGCCTTGCTCGTTGGATTGGGAATGACATGCTGATTCATGGTTTTCCATCCCGATCTATGTTTCCTTATGATTCCACAAAGGTGGATATCATCTCAGGGTACATAGTTCTGCATAAAGCTTATCTCTTTGGGTTTCAAGAAAGCAGGTGAGCCTTTTTTTTTCTTTTTTTTAACTTGGGCTTTTGATGTTGTAGCTTTGGATGCAATTTTTTATTAGCATATCTTTATAAGATGATGACAATTATTGCTGCATTTTTGGGTAGTTTGTTTTAAGAACTTTAATTTTGGCAAATATCAGTTCTCAAATATTTTCGTCGTGTTGTCAGGGATGGCACCATCTGCCTATTGTGGATGCCAACCGTGAAGGATGTTTGTGATTCTATAGTTGATGCTCCCAGAACAGGACTTAGCAACTTGGAGGCTAGCCTTGCCTTGGGCAGCATTTGTTCAAAACCGATGTCCTGGTTTCTTTCCTCATGCATGTGTTTACAAGATATTGCAGCAAAAATAATAAGAAAAATACTATAGGATTTATGAGGTGAACTTTTCTTTTCAGAGTCATTGTTTACATAATGTTTAACCCTGTTAATTCTTGTACCCTTCAGTGTTCTCCCTGTCTTCTGCTCACGAAATATCTTACCGTAGAAGAACTACTAGGAATTCATTCTGAGAGAGCTAACAGAGTACTGCTGAAGAGGACAAAGGCAAAGGAAAGAGAACGGAAACAAACAAAGAAAGCCTGTTAAACACAAAGAATACGGAGTAAGAAACAAGAAGTCTGCCAAGGTATACAGTTCTATGTGCTCGTTAATTATGCCGAACATATAGTTCAGACTTCTCTCTTTGCCGCAAATGCACAACTATTGGCATGGTATCGCTGTTCATAATTAAGTTGATTGAATTGTATCATTTGCCAGCTTGACTTGAAAGGCACAATCAAACAGCAACTCCCAACAACAGGACATGAGTCCTGCCAAAACACATGTTATGTCTGTATGTTGTATGCTCGTCAGTTCATCGACCACTAAGGAATGTTGACATAAGCTTAGTGAACTCTACAATCTACTTGCAGGTCATTACCAACACTGTTTCCAGCGATCCGAAGAGAACAACACAAAGCTCCTATGGTCGATGGCACAGAAAGAAGAAACCAACAGGGCTATCAGATTGTAGCTAACCAGATTAAATGCCACATTGAGCTCCTTTTATCGAGAGGTAAGGCGGAGGAGAAGCTGTAGAAAGCTCCTTTGGTATGCAGGAGCAGTGACCAGTAAGCCATGCATGGATGATGGCTGCAATCATTCCAATTTGAAACAAAGAGCAAGTAACATGTACCTCAAAAAAGGTTTCTGGCCCACTTTGAAAGGGGAAGCTTAATTGATTTGTATATCTACCTGCTTGTCGGCAGAGGATTATTTAGATACCCCCTCAATTAATTAAATGCTTAAGGCTTCATCTTCTTGCCTTTATCACCAGGAAAAAACAAGTCATGCAGAAAGCCTGATTTCTGGAGTGTGCCTAATTATACTTCCACAACCATTCTCTCCATGAGGCTTGATATGTAAGAGTTGCATGCAGGAAACATTGATTGTCAGATTGTAATTACTTGAGTAATCTACTATCAGATCTTTTCAGGTATACATTACTACAGGAAGCGTTTTGAAAGGAAATGATTCCTTCAATTATTAGTGAGTCTTTTTGGCAGTGTGTCATGGCAACCATCCAATTGCTTGAAATTATTTCTTCAGTTCTAGTGAATATTTCATGTAATGATCTCATTAGGTCCTTTTGTAGAACCCTAACAGTCTTAGCATAACCTGATGCCAATAGTCCCCCACTGAAAACCAAGGGACCAAAATGTACAGGAATCAGTGGCAGCTCAAAAAGCAATATGTCAAGAGAAGCAATGCAGCAGGCTTTCCTTCTAATGTCCCACACAAACAGAAGCTTTATTCCTTGTCCACTTGCCTGATGGGTCTCCTTTCCCTGCAAGCAATACTGCTGTGGAGGTCTTTAGTTCCTTCTTACCACCGCTAATGTTCTTTCTACGAGATTGCTAATGTGCTACAAACAGCTACCAGTAATTGCGTGGCACACGAAAGCAGATCGATCGCAAGGCATTCGCAGCTTGCTTCTCTTTGGATTTTAACTGAGCTAGCCGACACGGAGATGAAGGAATCCCGTGTAGCACAAATCTACTCACCACGTAACTCCAAAGTAGTAGTTAAAAGAGTACGCTGCTTTCACTTCTACTGCTCGAGCAGTAATGAGATTAATAGCATTCTCCTCTCTTAGTTAAACCACACGCCTCCGCGTATTTGGTGTCAGTCTGATGCTTTTGTCGTCTATATATCACTGTTGGGCTGTTCTTGGTGTTCTCTTTAGCTGCTCTCTTAGATCTGCCTCCCGGTCTATCTTCCTCTTTCTTCTCCCGTGAGGAAAGAGGAAGGAGAGGTGGCGGAGGTTCCCCATGAGTCTTCTGTGGGTTGCTGGTTTCCTTCTGTGTGTGAGATGGGCTCAAGGGACTGAGCACTGGAATACTAGTGAAGTGGCCTCTGTGAACAATGGAGGTGGAGGCAGCAGTCCTCTGCTTGTGGGTCTGACTCTCATACAGTCGGCTGCAGCTAAGCATGCTGGTAATACTCATGTTTTGCCTCCTCTCATCTGTTTCTTGGTTTTATCTGATCTGTGCACATTGTATGGCTTTTAGCATTTAGCATCTCAGTTCAAGGTTGAAATTTAACAGGTTTCCATTAGGGTTTGTGATCTTCCTCTTGTGCTATTGTTTATGGAGTGATAACTGTTCTTCCCCATCATTATGTGTGGCATATTTGACTGGGGTTATAGTTTATGTACAAGTCTAAAGATCCATGTTGTTGAGCCTTCAAAATCATTTTGGTGATAACGTCTTTCCATTGGCACTCATGGCAATACTTTTATGAGGCCATATAATGATTGCCATTACAGTAGTGTCATCCTTCTCTTTTCTGCTTCCTATTTTTTCCCCAACTAGTTGTATGCTTAGTGGTTGGCCACTTTACTGTAAGGATGACTTTCAATTTTGTTGCCAATTTTTTTTTAATATGAATCATTTTTTCTGGAGTCTGATTAAAAGAAAGCATGGAGACATGATGGTACACAAAGCGAAAGCTTTGGTTTTATGTCCAAAAACTATATGGATTCTTTCAATTTTCCTTAGTCTTCCATGTTTGTCATCCATGGAAGCCTCTCTCTGACCTCAAATAGTTCTTCTTCGCCCCCTGATATACTAGGATATCTTTTCATCATATGAAACTCCTGTTATCGTAGTCTGAGGGTTAACTCTAATTAATTACAATTAATATAAATTATTGTACTGATCCAAATCCATTATATTTGAGTAATGACTGGGTGATACTTGAAAACACTCATATGGAATTTGTAACTTGACTCAGATAACGGGAAAGCAAAACGAAATAGTAGTCATATTATACTGTCATATGTCTATTCATCTTTATTTTATGAAAGGAACATTTGGAATTTGATGCAAGTTGGTTTTCCTTAAACATATACACATCTCATGTATTTTGTTTATCTTTTGATTTGTTTTACTAAGATTCATGCATACTAATAAGCTATTTGGAAGAAAACTGGTCAGTTTATGAATAATTTGTTCTTGCCGAATCCAGTGTGTTTGGATGGGAGCTTACCCGGCTACCACTTACATCATGGCTATGGATCCGGAGCAAATAACTGGATCGTCAATCTAGAGGTGACTTGCTAAATCTACAGATTGCATAATCTTAACACTGGTTTTGATTCAGAAAATCTGGTCTTGCATCATAATATTGGAAATCATTGAAACTAATTTTTTCCAGAACTAACACATTCAATATGGTCTCTGCAACATCACATTTTTGTCTGATGTTGCTACTGATGAGCATCAAATTGAATGCAACTCAGGGAGGAGGCTGGTGCAATGACATCAAATCATGTGCTTTCCGAAAGACAGGTCACCATGGTTCATCTTACTACATGGAGAAACAGATACAATTTTCTGGAATACTCAGCAACAAGCCTGAAGAAAATCCTGGTTTGCCTCGAACTGGCACCCCTATTCCCAATAACTTCTATAGTATATGCACCAGAATGACTTGCTATGTTTCGTTAACATACTAAATTCCACTATTTGCAGACTTCTATAACTGGAACAGAGTCAAGATTCGCTACTGTGATGGTGGATCATTTTTGGGTGAAAGTTATAACGAGGTTGGTTTAATGGCTCTTCCATTAGGTCACAGGTCTTACACGGAAGATAATAACATAAAATTGTGATTTCAATGCCACGAATCATCAGCTCATTATGGCTGCTAATGTTATATTAGGATAGCTAGTTGTGCCACCAGTGTGTGAATTCTGTTGTTGCTCAGATATGTTAATTAGTTTATATAGTTTTTGCTAATGAATATGAAGTTTCTGTTTCATACATTCAGTGTTTCAGTTGTAAGTTAAGTGAAAATTGTGTTCCACGATGAAACTTTGCTGGAAAAATTGATTACTCCTGGTTATGGAATATTATAGGTGGAACAAAACTTATTCAGTCTTTTGTTTCATTTCTTTTGAGAAGTGCATTTATTCTTGCAACAATAACAATTACAAAGTTCATTACAGGCTTATAGCATAGTTAAATTGTTTAGGCTGCAGGCCTTTATTTTAGAGGACAGCGTATTTGGCTAGCCGCTATGGAAGAACTACTGTCAAATGGAATGCGTGATGCCAGTCAGGTATTCATTTCCTGTCCATCTAGGTTTCTCATGCCGATAATTTACATGCTCTATATATTTCCAGGCCCTTCTTTCTGGATGTTCTGCTGGTGGTCTATCGACCATATTCCACTGTGATAATTTCCGAGCATTATTTTCAAGTAGTACCAACGTCAAGTGCCTTGCTGATGCTGGCTTGTTCCTCGATTCGTAAGACTTCATGCTCCATCAACTTGATAAAAATGACCTAAACGACTATACCATCATATATAAATAAACTTGTTTTTGTTTTCTACATATAGCTTCAAATTATCATTGATTTTTTATTATAAGTTACATATGATTTCTTCACAAATGATAGTGTTGATGTCGCTGGTGGGCACACCATGAGATCCTTCTTCGGAGATGTAGTGAGTTTGCAGGTAATGATCACTTCCTATGCATTTTGATGCAAGAAGATTGTGCTTAAAAGATTGTCATTTTCTCAGTCACTTGATGCTTCTAATCAAGTATCTCTAAATTTCATATCATTGTTCTTATGATAAAATCTGTCACCTCAAGGGTGCCGGGAGGTACTTGCCCAGGACTTGTACAGCACGCATGGATGCAACTTCGGTAATGTTACTTTTGTCACAGAGGTGTATGACATAGAATAACAGTCCTCATTACCGATGCTTAAGCTTTCTTGATTTTCCGGTGCAGTGCTTCTTCCCACAGAATGTGGTCGGCAATATTCAGACTCCACTTTTTCTGTTGAACACGGCATATGATGTATGGCAGGTATATTCATAATTTTGAGGAATTTTTATATTGTTTCCATTGATCACGCACCAACGACCTATGTGAGTGTGCATAGATCTATGACAATCCATAGATGGTGAGAGCTTCATAGAGTGTGAAGCTACTGGTTCTTTTGTGTGACAAATTGCGTTTATTGGATTTTCAGTTACAGCAAAGCTTAGCTCCCAAAACAGCTGATCCACAGGGTTATTGGAAAGAATGTAAAATGAACCATGCAAATTGCAATTCATATCAACTCCAGTTTTTGCAAGGTTTTCTCTCCCAGCTGCACTTTCGCTTGATACTAGATGCATCAGTTTCGGTAAATTAATTACATGCATATGGATCTTCGTATTATGCAGGGTTCAGAGATCAAATGCTTAATGTAGTTAAAGAGTTCTCCAGTTCTGGTAAAAATGGGTTATATATAAATTCATGTTTCGCACATTGCCAAAGTGAGAAACAGGACACATGGTATGCAAGTAATTCCCCACTTATTGGGAATAAGGTATGGTTCATCATATTGCTCTCAATCAATTTATGCTCAAATACTTTGTAAGCTACTTACATGCTATGATTTTAGAAGTTTTAATGGATCTCTATTTATGGGTATAAACTGTATCTATCAACTGAAGTGTTAATCTACCTAGATTCAACTTTTGGTTTAGGTCGTAAAACATTGGATGAATAAGAACAAAGGCTTGAAGCCATCTGTACTTCTCCAGTAGGATCAACTATTAAGATGGATGGCCTAAAGCCACAGTTTCTTTTTTCATTTCAACCCTTCTTTTATCTGTCTATATATTCATCTCTTGTCATCGGTCTACTATGCAATATGAAAAAATGATAGCAGATGAAAACTGGTTGACAATCAAGAAATAAGTACAAGGTTCATAGGATTCAAATAATATGTTGTACTAATTTTAAGCTGACTTTGCCACATGGATGTTTTTGTTTCCCTGTTTATCGCCTTCAGATGCTAAGATGTGCTCCATACATACTTCTGATTTGGAATTTATCTTTTCAACTTGTTTTTCTTTCAACATTTTATTCATTGAGGAAAACACCTATGGTTTCCTGCTGCCTTAATACACAGACTAACTCAAATGACCACAAAGAGAATGTGTAAATAAATCAATGGAACATTAAGTTATTTCATCACAGATAATCTGAAACTAGTACTTATCTGTGCTCATAGCTAAAGATTCATCTAGGAATTCTTGTGTAAAAATCTTATCATAGCTAAACGTTGTCCAAGCATCTGAATGTGTCACCCACTCATGCAAAGGCCGAGGAATTAAATTACTTACATGTGGCAGCTTCACAAAAAGCTGATATTTCATTGCTTTGCTCTGCTATTCTTCTTTTGGCTCAAGAGGTTTTTATGTCATTGCTATCCCTGCCATTCAATGTTCCCTTTTTTCTTTTGGCTGGAGAGGTTTTTGTACCATGTAAACTCATATTCAGTTCAACATTATTGTTTCCATGTAAAGTTTCACTAATAGTTTGATGTCAACTCTCAGTAATGTTTTTTTGCTTGATTGACATCCTGTTTTACTAATATGACTTCTCTCATCAAACTTTTTAAGTAATTGACATTATTATCTATAGTATTCTTCACCGAGCACGTAAAGCAATCTTGAGAATCAGACTTGACCAAAATATTTTGTTGTGCAGAGAATCGCAACAGCTGTTGGTGACTGGTTCTTCGATCGGAGCCAAGTAGATGAAGTAGACTGTGCATACCCTTGTGACAGTACCTGTCATCACATTGTTTTCAGGGGAAGGGTCTAACATTATTTGTTCCATATCTATTTTCTCTTCATCAACCAATTCTTACTCGATTTGGTGAGCATATCAAAGTCATATGGAGGTGAAAGAACACCAATGCTAGAAGCAAGTGATACAAAGATGCGCAAGTATCTCACTCGCCATTAAATCTGTGTCTCAAAACTCTGTATTCCTTGAGACAGATTATTTATCCAATAGTATTTATGGAAAAAAAACTAAATTAAATGAACTTGAATGCTATTATTAAGATGTCAGTTTATTTCTTTGTGTTCCTGTAATGTTAAGATTTGAGCATCAACATGTCTTACACCCTCAATCATCAGATGGCATCATTTTTAAGATACTTGTAAACATGGATCTATAAATGCAGTTTCTTTTTTCTTTGTTCTACTGCAACATGCTGCTGTGTTTTTTTTAGCTCACGAAGCTTCATAAAAAGATCTAAAATCATGCAAAATATTTATTAGCAAGACTATTATATGTAAGAAAAAGATTTATATACCATCATTACTCTCTTATTATTGGCATGGCCATATGTCATGAAACAGTGTATCATCGATCGATATCATCGATATTGAACGATCTGCAAGAAATAGAGCCGTAGATTTGTAGATGAAGAAATTAGACTTCTCATGTCTTCCTATTTTTCACATTAACATTATTATCGATAGAATATAGATTTATTATAGAGTTCATAATATAGGCGAAACAAAAGATTTAGGAAAAAATTACTTGAGATTTATCTTTATTGATGGATAACCTTAATCAAATCTAATTAAATATTTAATATATCTTAGATTAGATTAATCGGATCACATAATCTAACACAGTCATTTCTTCACCCGCTGGCTTGCTCCGGCCATCTCTTCCACCGACGCCGGCGCGTCCTGTTACAGAAGTCATCGATCACAGAATAATGATGCACTCGTGTGCTATCGTTTCCTGCACCTGTCAAGTTGCAGACAGGGGAGTGAGATCATCATCAACTGTTCGGAAGTAAGAGGTCTTGGATTGTTGGTTGTAGCATCAACGTTTTCCTGTTCGGCTTAGCTTCCTCCTACTATTTGCTGACCAAGTTCAGCCAAATGACATATATTAATCCAGAAGAAAAAACCCTGCATTTGTGCACCCTTACATTGAATGTTACACTGTACTTTGCCTCTCCTCCGTAGTATCATCAACAGGCTCGCTTTGGTCTTTCTTTACATCGCATCCATCTTGCTGCAGAGCAAGACTGGGGATATCCTCTACAGATGGCATCTTCTACAGATTGTGGGAGTCAAATCCTATAGTGCTCATTGAACCAACTTTCTTTCAATTGATGGCTTCTTTCGCCACTGTTCACTTTCATCTGTAGCTGATGAGGAGCTGAAACCAACTCTGCCGCTACATGACATGTCTGCTCGCTCTTCATATGTACATAGATTTCTGGCCTTCGATCGCTGTCTGCCAACATCTAAAACAATGCTTGGGCGGGGGGGTTTCTTCCATCCGACATCAGTTTGTTCATTTGATTAGCTGAGTTTGACATCCATCTTCCTTCTACTTCTGCTGCAGTTTAAATCATGTGATTGGAACGAACATGCACAGCAAAAAGTGAAAGAAAAAAGATTAATTATTGATGATGGTCCCTTGCTTAACACAGGAAAAGAAGTCCTGCAGTGTTTCATGTTCCCCACCATCTGCAACTCGATGTAACAATGAATCTAAGCCACGATTTATCTGTCGAATGAGCAGCCCTGCATATGTTTCAGGCTGTTCCTCCAGTGGTGCTAAGGTGGCATTTAAGATGATGCTTTGATCATGTCTTCGGAAGTACAGCAGTAGGTGATCGGTACAGAAGCTGATAGATTTGCATCTCATTGTTACCATGGCGCGAGAAAAAGGAGAACGCAACAAGGTAGACATTCTTGTTACAAGATAGAACAGTTCTGTCCTCCAAGTGATTGCAAAGCCATGAAGGAAGAACACAGAAGAACAAAGGGAAAAGACTCGAGACTGGCACAAGCTTTTGTTCATGACACTGCACAAAGTATACAAAGATGAAGAGCTGATAGAGCTCCGGTATCATCAGCTCGACATGAATGAGGAAGTGTATGACGCACACACCTGTATCACTCTGAAGAATTTATTGCTCGAGCCTTTTTCCGATCTTAATTTGGGCCTCTTCGCGATCTATATATGCTCGAAGCCCAGAGGCACGGATTGGAAATCCTTGCCGTAGATGTCTGAAGCTTGCAGCTGCTGCTGCAGCTGCTGGTTCTGGTGCCAAGTGCTGAAACAGTTCATGGGGAATTGGTTTCCCGTCTTGATGTCACCATACAGAGGTTGGATTGGGGCTTGCGGCGTTGCTGACGCCACGAATGCGCCATGAAGGTACTCTGACCATTTGAGGTCCTCGGTCTCCCCTCCGAGCTGGACCTGAACATCTTTGTCAGGCGTCAGATCCGGCCATGGGAAGATGCAGCTGTCGGAGGAGCAAGTGCTCTGCAGCACGATGCGGCCGCTGTCTTCTACGCTGCTCCGACGACTGCTATTGCAGTCGCCGCCGTACCAGTTCGTGAGAGCATCGTCTGCTGCACAGCTCGGTGCGGGAACCATGGAAGTCGAGAGAATTGTGCTGGAAAGGGACGGCGCGACGGTGGATATTGCGTCGCCGTTCGTCACGTCCAAATGCCGTGACGTCTGGCTGAACCAGAGGAGGGGATTCGAGCTGATCGGTAGAGCGCTCGAGGTTGTCCGGCCGCCGCCGTAGTCAGGAGCAAAGCTCGCCTGCGCAAAAGGGAAGTATCCCATCGAATTGGAAGAGCGGCAGCTCGATGAGCTCTCATGGTTCGCAAGAAACTGGTCCAAGAAGAGTTCTCTGGTGGGCGTGGCCGAGCTCTTCGAGGTCGCGCTCTCATCCAACGACTTCTCTATAGCCGACACCGATGGAGTCGGCTCCTGCATCGCCAGATGAGGGGTGACCAGGATTTGGAGGTCGCTGGTGCCGGAGTTCTTCCCGCTGTTGCTCTGGGTGTTGTCATCGCCGCCGTCGACCTCGGCGAGCGGCTTGTGGGTGCCGGGGTCGATCCCTCTCTGTCTCAGCTTCTTTTTGATGCAAGAATTCCACAGGTTCTTGATCTCGTTGTCCGTCCTGCCCGGCAAATGTGCTGCAATCTTTGACCACCTGACGACGTGACCAGATGGAAGAGATCAATCAGCGAACACAAAAGGCGTGGCGGCGGAGCACATGGATGGAGTTAAGAGATGGAAAGGACGAGGGGCCTGCACCTGTTCCCGAGGACCGCATGGAGCTCGATGATGAGGTCCTCTTCCTGCTGCGAGAATGTACCTCTCTTGAGGTCAGGCCTCAGGTAGTTTATCCACCTCAACCTGCAGCTCTTCCCACACCTCTGAAGACCTGCCATTTGTCGTTGGTGTTGAGGATGATGGAAGGTTACCATGTTCAAGGCTGATAAAGCTGGTAGAGTACCTGCTTGCTTAGGGACAGAGCTCCAACACCCATGGCCGTACTTGGTAATGTGCTTTATGAGCTTCTCGTCTTCCTCAGGAGACCAGAGGCCCTTCCTCAGCTTCTGCTTGTAGCAGCAGGAGTGGCCTCCCATTTCTCAGGGCAACTGCAGGACCAAACTGGTTGCAGAGAAGGATATAGCCGAAGATTTCTTGAGAGAGAGAGAGAGAGAGAAAGGAAGGGAGGGAGGTCACAGTCAAGTGGATTAGGTTCGAGCTGAGGTTTCCTCTGCCCTCCCTCCCCCTTCCCTCTTCCTCTTCCTTTTAAAGTCGTGAAGAAGCGGAGAGGTTGAATTGTCGGAGTTGCACGTCTCATCATCTTCTCAGAATTGATGTCTAATGTGTCATAGGTGGGGCAGTGGGTCTGATGTTAACTGAAGAAACCTTGGAAGCTTTACAGTCACTCCAGCAGAAGTAAGAAGGTGAAGTACAAAAAGGAAATCGACATGAATTCCTCCTCTTCCTAGAAACTAAGATACCATCTGAATTCCAACAGGATCTTGTGCCATATGCAGCAGGGAACTGTTTGGTCCTCGGGTAAATCCCCAAGGCCATGATCACCGGGAGAGAGAGGAGTCCATCACTTGGCGGTAGAGAGAGAGAGAGAGCAACAGAACCTCCTCCCTCTGTACTTTTGTACAAGAATTGGCATCTTCCTTGTGTCTAACAGTATCCCTGTGCTCCCGGAAACTTCCAGGAAGAGCATAGTGGTCTTCCCTTGTGCGGAATAAATGTCATCGACCCACCAAGGTCTTCGGTGCATGACATTGTGAACCCACTTCATAAACACCAAGCAACATCATCAGTTTCAGCTACAGCTTCCATGTTACTAGATTTCTCCACACTGTCATTTTCCGAAGACCAATTACCTATATATTGGTCAAACCTTGGGTGCATGACTACCTCTGCTGGAGGGATGGCTACAGTGGCTCCTACTGCTTCTGATGGTGGCTTCCAATCGATCAGTGAAAGTTTGTTGTTTCCACTGCTTGTGACGATGACATGCTTGCGATCGGAGTGTCGAGAATGCATGGCGGACGACGGTGAAAGTAATCGGAGACGAACCACATACACACCACTGCAAGGTTGAGGCCATGTGAGGGGCTCTGCAATCCTTCATTAATCAAAGAGGGAAGGAAGATGCTAGTGACAAGTATGTGTGCTATAATAATTCTAGATTCTGACCATATCTTCTTTTTCTGTGGTGTTCTGTGCCTGGCAATCCTTGCTGTTTCCAGCAATTGCGAGCGACCCAAATGCCTGTCAACCTTAAATGTGCATAAGAATCCAATGCATTATGAACATGACCTACGTAATTGCCATGGTTCTGATGCGTAATAATGATAAGAAGGTGGAGGCGGAGGCCATCGGAGACCCATCGATGGCCGCCACCGATGGACCACCGAGCAATTGTGTCGCTAATCATGGCCACGGCGGTACTGGGATGACGCTTGGTTTCGGACACGTGCCATTTCCTGATTCGGGTCGAACCTTAGGAGTCTTTTCCGCGATGGGAAATACAAATGAATCACTGCTAGATATGTACCGACAGGTGGGTGAGAGAAGATAGATACTGTAATTGTCTGTCTAAATTTGTGCAATCTAGTGAACTCTTTATCTCCTAACTTTGCTTTGATCCATAAAATTATTTAAATTATATTAATCATAATAGACTCTTCTATATTATTATATATATATATATGATTATATCAATTTTAACTCGATCCGATTGAGTTGTAATCAAAGTTGAAATCTTGGATTTAATCCCTCTCTAAATATAGGATTAATATAATAACTTAGATAAAATAGGAGGAGAGAGAAAGTGAAGCAAAAAAATCTCTCTCCTTGTTTTTCTCTTCTATCACTCTCTATATATGATTTTTTGATACCGACTATCTTTTAAAAAAAATTCGTAATAAATAGTGGATGGGACCGAAAGAGAATATAACTTGTCTAAAAAATGTTAGGATGTCATGATCACGATGTCATAATAAATTTTTTTCTATTTTCTTATGAGAGTCTCGTACTTATTTTGTGAGTGATATATATATATATATATATATATATATATATATATATATATT
Source organism: Musa itinerans (assembly GCA_001649415.1). NCBI lineage: Eukaryota > Viridiplantae > Streptophyta > Magnoliopsida > Zingiberales > Musaceae > Musa > Musa itinerans. The sequence goes on along the minus strand of LVTN01000290.1, from coordinate 48,944 downwards.
TATATATATAGCAAAAGAAATTGTCACGTTAATCGTATGTCATCCACTTAGCAATTATGTATACTTCAATAGGAAAAAGGTTGTAGACTTGCTTGACATTCCAGCCATCAAATGCGATTATATATGAAGTTAATGCGGTGAAATGTCTGCTGCCAGCTCAGCCCTAGCAATTATGTCCGAAGGCAATCCTTGGCTACGCCAAATTGATTGCTACATAGGAGTGTGGCCACAGAGAGAGAGAGAGAGAGAGAGAGGAGACGACCAAATTACCTGGCTCACATCCGCAGCTATGTCCCCTTCACATAGAGTAGCTGTGTGTGTGTGTGTTGTGTGGCTATCACTGCCTAATCTTAGTATTCTGCTAAGACATCTCTTCCTCCGGTCTATCACAATTAATGTCAATGTCATCCGAGCCATCTATCATAGTCCAAGTCCTAAAATCACACTAGTCAAGTCCCGAAAAGATCTGATAGCAATTCAAACACCGATCAAACATTAGGATTACATATTATATTCAACGATCGACATGGGACTGACTGCCCACCTGAAATCTTCATCGGTTTTCATTCATTTCGATCATCGAATTCAAGCCTTCTTCCACGTTTTAGTGTTCAGATATAGATGCATATCGTCGCTGAACCATTAGCGTCGAACGCGTGATTGATTGTTTAGACGATTACGGGAAGGAGCGGCACTGAATAATCTATTGCCTGGGTCTGATGTATTGCTATCTCGAAGCACGGATTAGTGGCTGAGGATTCGGCGGTATATGAGATATCTAACAGCAAAGAACACCTTCTTTTCCTGTATCATCATCGTCTTCACCAACTTCATCTATGCGCGGTGGCATTTGTACGGTCACAGGATTCTCATGCCGGAAGTAAAACAAGTGAATTGACGTCCGAGCCATACAAAGTAGTGGCCCGGTAGCTCCTTGGATCTTTATTGTGCGTGTACTCCTCCGCCGACAGTGGACGAAGAGAAAGGTCTCGGTGGAATGGCCACCGAGGCCCACTTCCATGTCTTGTAGTCCTCCTCCCTTTTATCTCTCTCACTCCTCCTCCTCTGTCTGGTGCGTAGCTATCTCTCTTCTCTTCTCACGGCTGCAGGCGTCTCTCGAGGCAAAAAGGTGAGGGTAAATTGCAGTAGTAGCAAATATTTCGAAAGAGGCTTCGATAAATCACTGTCGAAAGGCAAATTATTGCGTGATTATTGTACGAGGATGCCCAGGACGAAAGGCACTTCCTTCACATATAAGATGACGATATCTTCCATATAGTAAGTAAGATGAGCAAGAATCTTGCTTTTATTTTTCCTCGACATAAAGTGGACGATTTGGATTGTCCCCCGAACATCATCGAGCATATACAGATGTTTTACGTGGTTAGGTAGAACGAAAGAGAACAGCAAGAGAAAAATATGGTGCTATCAACTTGGTTACAAACAATCAATTCACCAAACCGTCACATGTAGAGAAAGGCGAATACTCTTAGCAAGGCTGTGCGGTGCAGCATCTTCCTCTCTTCTTTCCACATATTCCTTATCATCTAAACAATCTCATCGAGAATTTTATACTCTTTTGTGTCTCCATTTTGTGAACCAGTTGAACTTCATTGTCCTCACCGTTGTCACAGGCGTCAACTCATCTGTTACATCACGAACCTTTTAGGTCCCACCCATGCAATATTGTGGTTGCCTGTTTAGGATCGAAATTAAGATGCAGAGTAGAAAATTGAGCATATCATGTTGTTTGATTCCATGAAAGCCATCTACCCTACAGTTTGCAGAACATATCTTCCTTCCATGTCCAAAATATGTAATGTAGATGCTCATGCAGCTTCGTATCTTCTTCCTCCGAGTCAATCATGGATAATGTACTTACCACCAGACCAGCTTCACTGCTTTGCAGGCCCTGCAGCTAATCATCTCCTTCCTCGACTCGGTATCCATGAATTATCAGTGGCGAATTATCAGCAGAATGGTCTGGTCACCATCGAGCTGCCGTCTGCTAGGTGATGATGATGATTTTGACCCCTCCGGTGGTCCTCTCTTCAAAAGCCATGATACAACAAAGTTTCAGTTCAGCCTTCATCGTCGAGCTTCAGTGCCTGGATCCCATTCCTCCTCAACAAATCCATCACCAAGTTCTGTCGAAGCAACCGAAGGAGACGATGTCCCAACGTGCAGGGGCCCCTCCGGTAAAGTCCAGTGGTGTTGGCATCTTGACGGCGCTTGCCACCGAACCTCCCCGTCTCGGTTTCCATGCATGCATGCGTGCATGTCTGCACATTACTGTTTATGGATATAGAATCAGCATTGCTGCATATCTGCCACTGATTCGAGCATGCGTGTCATGCACAGAGGCAAAATAATGGAGGAGAAGGATCACCGAAAGGATGTGTATTAGGACGTGCTACCCTACTGAAGGCATGTCGGTCCATATTATATGCTAATATCGGTGCCCTCGTCCATCATTAATAGTATTTAAAACCTGTGTGCATGCATGTCAAGCACAGTCGCAAAGTAATGGAGGATAAGAAGCTCGTTGAATGTGCGGCAAGACGTGATAGACCACTTACTGCATATCGCATCTTCTCATGACCGTATACACACATGTATTATCTAGAAAATTCAGTGCTCCTCTCATCTGCCTTCAATAATATCTAAACCTTGCGTGCATGCATGTCATGCACACAGGCAAAATAATGGAGGATAAAGACCTCCAAAATGGCTTGTTGAATGTGTACTAGGACACGATACCCTACGTAGGGACTCCCACATCCTCTTCGAGACTCGAAGAGGAGCCATCAATGATGAATCGGTCACGGAAGCGACAAAGAAGATGCCATTCTGCGGCTGTGAATGCATAGCCAACTCCACTAAGCAGGCAAGACCAAACGAAAGCATGCACGGGTCGTGGCTGGGGAGAGGGACTAGGGGAGGAGAGACATCCGCCACGATACAAAGGCCACTGTCCTAATGTCCCAACTCCTCGTAGGGTCATCGTCTCGTGGAACTGCTCACGAAAAGAGAGGAGAGGTCCATCGACGTCCCAGTTTTTAAGGTAATGTTCCCTTCTCAACAAGGACAATGCCCGCAAGGAATGACACTCGGCTAAGATGGAAAGAGCTTCAATAATTGCGCTGTTCAAGCAGAGAGCCCGGGAGCCTCCACGCTTGCATGGATTTATAGCCTCTTTCCATTTCCCTCTACCATTTCACTATCTACATATACTTGGTTCTTTCTATTTTTCCCGGCAACGATATTGGGCAAATCTCGAAATAATTTCGGCTATCTATATTCATCATCTTACCTGTTTATCCTTAGCAATGATATGCAGCAGTTTGACGATCTGCTCACCTATAAAGCACTGATTCATCGTACGAAATGCTTGGTGACCCTCCTGTAACTTCTGTACTTGGAAATTAATCGAGCACCTCTTACTCAAAGTGTTCGAGTCTAAGTGTTGGAAAATTTTAGATCTAAATGATATACTCGAGGGATCTTTTTATGGTGAGATATATGATTGTTACATTTGAGGTCGTCATTAAAAGTTTAGAATGATTACGTATTTCCTCCGACCATGGAAAAACATGAGGTCGAGTACGAGACAGAATTCATTGCTTGCTGCATGAAAAATAGCAGTGAGGCGTTGGCCACTTGCTGGTGAGACACCGGTAGTTTCCACGTATCATCATCTCAATCCTCAATCCAAATATAGGCAGTGATACTGAGTGGATCGGTGACAGTATATAATGAATAGATGCACGTAAGAACACTGACATCAAAGGATTCCACCATCTCCATCATTCACAGCGCATGCATGCTTGGCGTACGTTAAATCTATCTCCATCCGATGCACAAAATGATAAATTTCATGAACACGTCAATCTACTAGTGGCAGTGGATGACATGCACACACACACACCTCTATCGATCGTTAAATATCTTTACGGTCCTCCTCTCATGCCTACGAGTTATTATCCTCTAATGGCGGAGACAAATTTGTGGTGGTGAATATGAATACGGGCAAAGAGATGGTCACGGCGGACGAGAGCGGGCGGGCGGGCGGCCGTCGGTTTCAATCGAACTCGGAGCGGCTCCGGTGGGGGACCGCACGTAATTTACGCGCGACTTCCCACGTCGTGGTCGGAGGGCGACGCCGCAACGACAACGAGCAACCGCAACCGCACCCGCACCCTGCAACCGGCCGCGCGACACGTGCGTGTGGCCGACGGGGACGCGGTCCCCGGTTTTTTAGACCCTTTTTCCCCACGGCCGGGGGCCCGGCAACGCGTATGGCCGCGTCACCCTGGCCCCCCTCCTTCACGGACGTCGGTGGCGGCTAGCTGTCAGGCGTCGGTCGCGGGCCCCGGACCGCTCCCCTTCCTGCACGTGGCAGTTGGAGGGCCCCGGGAATTATTCTTCCCGAGAGATTGATCGTGGGTTCGAATACCGGAAGTATATTCCACCGATGAGCTGACCTGTGTCTACCCTCAGCTCCACGTCAGACACCCTAAATGAAATTACAAAAGCAAATGAACCACCAAGTCGGATTCATAAGATTACAATTTTGACGATGATCGTATACCATTACTTTTATTATTAGTTGCTCTAAAACAACACTTTATCTGTCGTAAATAATTAAGATTTGTAAGACAATTTTAACCAATAACCTTTTCAAAAGTGTTTACATATTTCATTCATGTCGTACAATATTTTTTTTGATTAACTTAGAGCACAATAATCGAGATTGATTTCTATTTACTGAAATTACTCCATCATCTATGTCGGGGATTTATAAGTATAAAAGAGATCGTATTGATCAATCATAAAATAAGCATCTAAATGCTATTGAACGAGCATTCGAGTCTCCTCTTCAATCACATCAGATTTCTTAGGCATGTAGTCCTTAAGTATCATTAATTTCATCTCTATCATAAAGTGAATTATTATTTAAAAAATAATAAGATAATTTGGAGGATAATGAACTTAGGTAATTAAAAACTTTGTATAAGTACTTTATGCAATCTGATGGACATATTTGAAAAAAAAATATTATATTGATCAAGTGAGGATGGGTAGAAAAATATAATCGAGAGTGATTTTATATTTTTGAAAGAAAGAATAAGAAAAGAGTTTTTTGTGTTTTCATGTGTTTGAATTAACTCAAGAGAAATGGTATTCATTTTATTTATTTATTCTCATGTTACAAAGCATTTTAATTTTTTCTTCATAATTATATTTATTGTTGATTCGTTATATTTTTGTAAGCAAATGTTTGTATGGTTAATACCCAAAATGATCCATTGGAAATCAATGATATCAGGATAAGAAGAAGATGGCTGAATGAGAGGTGATTGTTGATTGCATGATCCCTACCCATCATTCCCTAAGCTCCAAAAGAAAACCACCCTTACATTAAAAGGACAGACAATTGACAAGAAAGGGCAACCAACCAACACTTGAAGAAGAAGAAGAAGAAGAAGAAGAAGGTGATGATGCTCTAATCTTACTCCAGCTGTTAGTGGGCTTTTGTATTAAAGTAATGACAGGCACATCATGCCAACAACAGCCTGCCGAATGATTTATCTCCTGCAATGGAAGTGATCAAGTTTGCTGGATTTCATGAAGGAGCAAACACATAGCACCACAGAAATCTTCTGACCACTTGGATGGATGTGAAACTGTCCATTTCTCTTCCATCTTTCTTTCTGCAGCAAAACACATCTCTTTCGACCCACGACCACAACTGAGATGCACTGTTGAAGTGAAAGCATAATCATGCATGAGAATGAAGGAATCATAATCAGAGTTCCCAATCCTTTTCTTTTTGCCACTACTTTTTGGGAGGTTGTCAGCTGAGACCTTAGTCTCGAGGCTCCTACTGAGGTTCACATGAGAAGAGAGAAGAAAAGCAACCACCTTTTACTTTTGATTCAAGAAAAGTACATCTGCAAAAAGGTTTACAGGTATTCAGAAATAGGTGATTACTACTCTCATCACTTTGAGGTTGGAACTGAAGAACTACTATAAAATCCCAGTATTCCCCTTCTCCTTCTCCATGGATAATTTTATGTGTCATCAATTCACAAGAGAATCGAAGCAATCGGATGCAGATAACATCAGATCAGTAGCTAGTTGTATTTTAGTTCATGATAAAGAGAGATTCAAAACACCAAAACCCAATTTATTGACAATGATAGTACTTTGACAAGTGTCACATGAGATTGGATATTGGTACAGTGACAGATTGGATATGGCTATCAAATTTCGAATACAGAATTTATGATTTTTTATTCCAAGAGAAGAAGGGCAGATGCATGGAGGCATGATAAGAAATGTGAAGGATCCACCCATTCAATTGATAACATATTAATCACCTAAATCAAAATAAAATTAAATTAGTAGCAATAATCTTCGACTTGACGATATTTTTAATTCGGTTTACTTTGATGTTAGAAGTCATTATGTATTTTGATAAATTCATCGACCCAATAGTTCGATGAGCCTATAATAGCCTGATAATGGGTTCATATGATTTTATAAAATTTATAATTTCTTGGATCTTTCAATTTGGAACATCTGTCAATAATTATTTTATATTTGAGTCTCATTATTAAGATTTATATTACATCTAAAAATATGCTCTGAATTGACTATTTATGTTAAATCAATAAAAATTCCTCTAGAGTTTATATTTATTGAATTAGTAATTGTACCTTAAAGCTTAATCTATGACTAACATATGAAACATGAATTACATGTGGATGCACTCAGATTGCTGGGCCTACAAACCACAGGTGGTATATGGGCTTTCATTGGGCCGGCCCGTGGACTTGATGGGCTCTCATTGTTCACATATCCACACACTTCTGTACACCGTGTAAATGTTTGGGTATCTCTCTATTAATGCATCAGCTTTACGAACAACAAATATAATTATTATGTTCCTTCAAATTTGTTTCATCGTTTCTTCTTTTGTTTGCTCCTTCCCCTCTTCGTCTCCTCTCTCCCTTTGCTTTCATCTTCTTCTTCGCCTACACCTCAAGAAACGTCGCAGCGTGGAGCCGAGCCGGTAGACCCGCCACCGACACCGAGGTGCCGTCGGCCGCCCACGTTAACAGCAACGTGTTGCAGTTTACTAACTCGTGCCAATGAATGGAGCCACCGGATAACGATGCCAGGGAAGCACGACGTCCATTAAAGCGGCACATGGCACCCTCACCCGCCCACCGCTTCGACATGAATGTGACACGAAACATATAGTGATTAATGATCCTGTGATTTAGGTTTCATCATGATACATCACCGTGAAATTTCTGATCTGTGTTGGCTCTCGTCCAAATGATACTGTGTAATGTAGACTAAAGAATCAGCAACTCGAACATGTCTTTGATTCATTGGCTGTCGAGTTGACTAAGAAGAGTCCGGCCCACCACAGTGGAAGCGACGGGACGGCACATGGGAAGAAGGAGAAGTCGGCAATGTAGCGTACGTCTACGCTTTACTGAAGAAAAGAGAGAAGAAGATAGAGATGAAGACAGCGAAGCGAACACGGAGAAGTAAAGGAGAGGAAGGGGACGATGCTCACGTGATCTACACGTGTGTTTTTTTGTCTATTTAGTGACCCTGGTATCTTTATTCTTCTCCCACATCTACCTGACGTCGTCGTCGTCTTCTTCTTATTATTCTTCTTCTCGCTGTGCTTGGTTGAGATCGAGTTAATGGCGGACGAGGGCACAGCCAACTGCATCGATATCATTCTGGCCATCATCCTCCCTCCGCTCGGTGTTTTCCTCAAGTTCGGATGCAAGGTGCGTATGTGCAGTGCTGTTGTATGCATGCGTATCCCTCTTTCTTCATCTCACGAGCAAATCAGCTAATTATCGTTCTTGAGCAGGCGGAGTTCTGGATCTGCCTGTTGTTGACGATTCTGGGCTACATCCCCGGGATCATCTACGCGGTGTACGCCATAACCAAGTAAAATTGTTCCTCGGAGCTCCTCTGTAAGGTACCAAACTCTTTTTTGGTCTTTCCCTTCCTTTCACTTCTGACACATCCTTTATGCTTTCTATCTTTGAACTTCTTTGTTCTGAAGGAAAGAGTTGTTCAAAGTTCCTTCACTGGATCTTCTACTCTTGTCTGCAGGAAGTGGTGATACGATGGTAGCGCTGCTCTGTGATTGATTCGTTCGTCTGTACAAATGATTTCTTCTACTAGTTGTTGAGAGTTCTGTGAACTCTAGCTTTGTTTTCGACTGTTGTGTTACTGTAATGGTTGATTGGTCGTCATCGTCAATAAATGAAGCACTAAGTTTGGATAAGGACGCCGACTTGCTTGTGTCTTTCCTCTTCTTTACTCTTGTGGGTGTTCTGATAACACGACACGTCCGGTGCAAGCCACATCCTATTCTCCAGCGATCATCTAAATCGCTAGCGACAACGTTTCTTTCCGAGGACATCTACCTGCTCCACCTTCACGCCTAGCTTGGTTGTGAATGACTGCACCCGACACATGTTCATCCACGGATGGTCCAAAAAAAACCAGTAAACTTGCAGCACTCCGTACGAACCACCATCTCCCCTGTGCAATCACAGTGCTCCGATTGGCTAACTGTGCACTAATGGCTTGGATTTCCACGTTAATATAGATGCTAACATATTGAATTCATCCTATGGCGGAAGGATGAAAGAAAAGGAAGGAAAAGAGCCCTCTGTTTTATCAGGAGCTTCGATGTTATGAGCTCTGACTCGTACGCGAATAGAGTGATGAAACTGAGATCTACAGAGACGATAACATATCCAAGCTGCTGCTCCCTCCTGTTCCGAAAGAAAACAGTAGCAGAGAGTAAGCTCTTTCTTCTATCGTGTGGCGTCACCAAGATTTTTTTTTTCTCTTCTTCGTTGTCTAGCGACGAACAACATCACGCTTTCAAGCCCGACGTCGAGGAGGGG
>LVTN01000290.1:5531-39923 GCA_001649415.1 Musa itinerans | reverse complement strand
ACCAAGATTTTTTTTTTTTTTCTTCTTCGCTGTCCAGCGACGAACAACATCACGCTTTCAAGCCCGACGTCGAGGAGGGGCCTAACGAGATCCTCCGCATCCATCTTTCACTGCCGCAGGTCGTTCGTCACTGGCGTGTCTGTTGCCGCCTCTTCTCTTCCTCCTTCGACGCCCTTACCCAATCACTTCCTAGGACGGCCCCGCAACAGCGTCGGCAAGGCAAGGTGACGAACTCCACCTCGATTGTTGCTGCTATTGGACTTTGGGAAGTAGGGCTTGTAAAGCTCCTCCAGCTTTTAAGGCCATTCCGGCCGAGGAACGCACGCTGGAAACCCACAAAGGAGCCACCTTTATCTCCCTCCGCTGCTGCCTCCTACAGGTTTTCCTCGAGTGGCACCATCAGCGCGGCCGTGGCGTCACCAAGATTTTTTTTTTCTCTTCTTCGTTGTCTAGCGACGAACAACATCACGCTTTCAAGCCCGACGTCGAGGAGGGGACTAACGAGATCCTCCGCATCCATCTTTCACCGCCGCAGATCGTTCGTCACTGGCGTGCCTGTTGCCGCCTCTTCTCTTCCTCCCTCGACGCCCTTACCCAATCACTTCCTTGGATGGCCCCGCAACAGCATCGGCAAGGCAAGGTGACGGACTCCACCTCGATTGTTGCTGCTATTGGACTTTGGGAAGTAGGGCTTGTAAAGCTCCTCCAGCTTTTAAGGCCATCCCAGCCGAGGAACGCATGCTGGAAACCCACAAAGGAGCCACCTTTATCTCCCTCCGCTGCTGCCTCCTACAGGTTTTCCTCGAGTGGCACCATCAGCGCGGCCTTCGTCCCCGACGGCCAGCAGCTCCGCACTACCGCTCCCAGATCCCAGCCATCTCCAGCACACCTTATCAGTTACTACCATTACTTCTCTTCCTGCCGTCGGCACTCTCTGATCCGGACGACGAGGCGTGCCTCTCCAACCTGCGCAGCTCCTTGACGGACCCGACCGGCAGTCTCCGAAACTGGACGGCCGCCACCTTCGCTGCCCCGTGGAACATCTTCACCTCCTACCTCGAGGGGGTTACCTGCAACAACGGCCGCGTCTACAAGCTCTCCTTGACGGGCCTCTCCCTCGGCGGCGCCCGAGGAGCGCCTCCTCTTACTGTACCGGCACCAAGACCGTGGAAACTTGCATCGCTTACCAGAGAACTTGCGCTGCTGCCTCTGCTGCTCCAAAGGCAAGCACCACATCTCCTGTCGAGGGTCTTCTCCCCCTTCTCTTGCGTTCGTGCGCAAGGCGGCCCCTTCCCTTCAGCGCAGCATCCCTCTTTCTTCATCTTTTCCCCGCGAACGACGCTCCCAAAGAAAGTGCAGGTGCTGCATCACCCTCCTTATCATGGCAGAATCGAAAGGAACGGCAGAATCGCCCAGGAGACGACGATCTGCCATCTTCGGCGACGTTGATCAGATCAATGCTTTCCTTCTCGGCAAACGACGACTGTCTTTTCCAGCTGCCGCTCTGCGCCAGTGTCCGCTCACTATAGCCCTGAAGTGCCCTATGTCAGGAACACAGGAAATTATCTACTGCGTCCCCTCTGGCTGCGGTGCCTCTAGTGCTGCGCTCACCAGCACTGCCCCCCCCTTCTTCCTCGTCGACCGCCATCACCTGATCTGCAGCAAGCGGCTGACCGCCACCCCTCCTCACCAATGAAGAGCTTTTCGCCAATAGATCTCGGCTGCGATCTATTGCTGCTTCTCTTCCTTCGGCGACTGCGATCCTCTGGTCGCAGGCTGCTCTCTGCTCCTTGCATCGCTTACCAGAGAACTTGCGCTGCTGCCTCTGCTGCTCCAAAGGCAAGCACCACATCTCCGGTCGAGGGACTTCTCCCCCTTCTCTTGCGTTCGTGCGCAAGGCGGCCCCTTCCCTTCAGCGCAGCATCCCTCTTTCTTCGTCTTTTCCCCGCGAACGACCTTCCCAAAGAAAGCGCAGGTGCTGCATCACCCTCCTTATCACGACAGAATCGCCCAGGAGACGACGATCTGCCACCTTCGGCGACGTTGATCAGATCAACGCTTTCCTTCTCGGCAAACGACGACTATCTTCTCCTGATATCATCTATACAGGGTCCTATGTCAGCAATACAGGATATCATCTACTGCGTTCCCTCTGGCTGCGGTGCCTCTAGTGCTGCGCTCACCAGCACTGCCCCCCCTTCTTCCTCGTCGACAGCCATCACCTGATCTGCAGCAAGCGGCTGACCGCCACCCCTCCTCACCAATGAAGAGCTTTTCGCCAATAGATCTCGGCTGCGATCTATTGCTGCTTCTCTTCCTTCGGCGACTGCGATCCTCTGGTCGCAGGCTGCTCTCTGCTCGTCCTCACCGCTCTACTGCTCTCCAGAGACAGGCATCCACGCCAAGCAAACCCGATTGTGACGGCGCTACAGGAGGCAGTCGAACCCCAATCACTCCAGGATAAAGAAGATACAACCAAAGGCTGGACATCAGCCTTAATACATTATCACACAAATTGCATTACCATAACAGGATAAAAAAGATACAAACAAAGGCTGGACATCAGAATAGTACATTTCGGCAGATGCCATGATCAGCTTGGCCGACCAAGAAGAAGCTGCCATGGCTTGAGAATCGGATTCGGTGTCACAATTTGTACCTCCATCGTCGTACTATTGAACTCCTCCACGAAGCGAAGCAAAGAGTTCATAGATTTCAGCTTCTCTGTTGACTCCCTCACCTGGTTCTTGAGATTGGTGCTCTGGGCATCCAGACACAGATACTGCTGTTGTAGCGTACAGACCTGGATCAACATCTGGTTCCTCTCATTCTGCAACAAAACTGCTTGGGTTGTCAAATCTGTGCCGACTACCTGTTGGAGAGCATCCTCTTCTGCTTCCTCTCATCCATCGTCAGCTGTGGATTCTACTTAGAACTGCTCCTCCAGGCCGCAACTTGAGCCCACAGCCAAAGCACATCAAGGTTCATCATCGAGGTGTCGCTGCTCCAGAAATTGATGCCCCTACCTGCAGTCTTTTGCTCCTTCTGCAGCACCCAGATTCAACGCCTGCTACCTGGTGTCATCTACCGTGCCTTCCTCTTCCCCATAGCCGTAGCCTACATCCGACAAATTTCACAGCCGACTAACGCCATCACATCCGCACCGTCCGGACTGCCCATGGCAACAGCAATCCACAATGGACTTCATGTCACCGCTGCCACCTATTGCTAACAACTGCCACAAGCACCACTCGTAGCAGAAGCCACCCACATCTTCAATAGTGCCATCGTCACTGCTGCTGCAGTCGTGATCTACTAGATCAGTATGCTTCATTCTTTGACAAAGCACCGGGGAGTTCCTTCCACTAGTCTCTCCTCTCCAACAGAAGAGCACTCCCCTTACCGCAGGGCATTCTGCCTGCCCCAAGCGCCCCTTCCCACCTTTCTTTCCAATGCTACCTTCCTCTTCGATTACACTGTCTTCATCCTCGATCTTACGATCCGAGAACTCCCATAGTCACAACAGGAGAGCTTCCAGCAGCCAACTTTGTGATGAATCTGGCGTGACGACAACTTCTTCTCCACTCGTTTCTTTTGCCACAAAATCTATAGAACTATATCAACTTTGCCTTGCTCGCTGCAGCAACCGTTCCTCTGGAAGAAGCATCGCTCCTCGTCGTAGCTCTCTATCACCTCGTTTTTACATCTAACGACTCTCAAACTTACTTCCTCGTATACGTCTCCTCAAAATGTTTTTAACGAATCTCTGACACTCTGTTCATACAAGGTATCATAACACTTTTCAACCTACAGGCCTTATCATCATTAATGGCGTTGTACTCATTCCCTTTAAACTATCCAAAGGTACCAACTATGCATCTTGACTTTATAAGTTTTTAATCTTCTATTTGGATATGATTTACTAGGCTACATTGATGGCTCTCTCTTCACCTCGTTTTTACATCTAACGACTCTCAAATTTGCTTCCTCATATCCTCAAAATGTCTTTATCGTCTATCTCTGACACCTTAGTTATTGTCCATACAGGGAATCATAGCACTTCTCAACCTATAAGTTTTATCATCATCAATGTTGTAGCACTCATTCCCTTCAAACTATCCACAGGTGCCAACTATGTATCTTGGCTTGTACAATTTTCTAATCTCCTATTTGGATATGATTTACTAGACTACATTGACAGCTCTCTCTGTTATCCACCTACAATGGTCAATATCCTAGGAGAACTCAATCCAATACCAAATCTAACCCACAAACTATGGTTACGTCAAGATCGTCTCATCCTCAAAGCTATTCAAGCCTTAATCGTTGGATCCATCGCTTCATTGATATCTTTATGTATGACTGCTACAGATGCATGGTCCAAGTTGCAAACCATCTTGGCAAATCGCTCACGTACTCACATGCTCTGACTTTTATCCAATCTGATGAAAATAAAACAAGAGGAAAATACTATTACTGATTATCTATAAGATATCAAAGTTATCATTGATAAATTGACTTTGATAGGTCATTCCCTCGATAATGAAGAAGTCCTAGTCCATACCTTTAATGGCTTGAGAGGCGAGTATAAAGAACTTGCAATAACAATTCGGGCACGCGATTTACCAATATCATTTGAAGAAGTCTATGACAAGTTGACTAACTATGAGATGTATTTGAAGTATGATGATAGGTTGCCCGAACCAACTATCATAGCTCAGGTCAGTTAAAAATCCAAGAGGAAGAGCAACTAGTATAATAAGCACGTCAATAAAAGTCAAGTTAAGCTGCCTCCTAACCATATTGGTCCAAAACCAAACCCCCCCTGATCCACATCATCAACACTTCAATAATCATTATCAATGTGACAACTTTCATAATTATTAGCCCTGGCATCCTGACCACACAAGCCGATAAAGAATCATCTGCCAGTTGTGTGATAAAGTCGGACACTCTGCGAAAGTCTATCGGTCTTAACCCAGACTCCCTGCTCCATAACGGTGGTCTCAAGCGAATCTCATGACTACAACTACTAGCAACATAATTTGATAGTGGATTTTAGCGCCTCTTATCACATCACTTTTGATCTTCAGAACTTGTCCATCTACAATAACTACGGTAGAAATGAAGATGTCATCATTGGTGACGGTAAAGGAATTCCCATTACTCATACTGGTTCTATAATATTTAATTTATTTACCATAACCTTTATACTCGATGATGTTTTGGGTATACCTCACATTAAACGAAATCTTATTTTTGTTTCTTAATTCTATAAATAAAATAATATCTCAATTAAATTCTTTATTGACTATTTTTTTGTCAAGGATTTGAGCATAGGAGCATCTTTAGTCCAAGGCCAAAACAAAGACAACATTTATGAGTGGCCATCAGCTTCACAAATTACGTGTTCACTCTTCAATTGCAGCTCCAATTGATGTGTGACATTGTTGTCTTGGTCACCCCTCATCCTTTATCCAGCAAAAAATAATTTCTCATTATTTTTTTCCTATCTTTAAAATCAATAGCATTATCACTCATTATAATGCTTGTCTTTGCAATAAAAGTCATAACTACCTTTTAGAACATCCTCCATATCTTGCTTTAAACATTTAAAATTATTTATACAAACGTTTGAGGCCCTACCCCAACCCCTTCTTTTGACAAGTTTAGATTTTGTCATTTTTCAATATTATTTTATTAAGTACACATGGTTATATCCTCTCTACCATAAATTTGACGTTTTAACAATCATTACCAATTTTAGAAAGTTGGTCGAGAATTTCTTTCATTCTTCAATTAAAATAGTTTACTCTGATGGTGCAAGTGAATATCAAGCCCTCACATTATGTCTCTCTGTTTATGGTAGACAATACCTCAAGTCACACCCACATACTCTCCAATTAGTTAGTTTATATCATTAATTGTATGCTCACTCCAATCCTGTAATACTAGTCACCATTTGAAAAACTATTTCACAAGCTTCCAAACCTTCATAAATGCAAAGTCTTTGATTATTTATGTTCTTCAAGGTTATGTCCTTATGTCTCACATAAGCTGACACGACGATTTAAGCTTTGCACTTTTATAGGATAATGTCTTAAACATAATGTTTTTTAATGCTACAAACCTCAAACTCAAAAAGTCTTTATATCATGTCACATTATTTTTATGGAGTCTATCTTTCCTTTTCAAAATCATCCTACCGTGCAGGCTACTTCGACAAACATACATCACTAGAGTATTCCTCTGATCCCATCACACGAACCTCTCATGATACCGTCCAGTCCTTACCCTCAGGATCCGTACATAACTGTTATTCTAATTCAACAGGTTCTCACTCCACTTCATTCCTCACAAGTTTCCCCTTTTGATGAAGAAATACCCTCGGCAACACCGCCACTGGCCTTACTTTCTCCTAAATCTAGTAACATTGAAGTGTCACAAGATGGCCCGGCCCATGTTAGTGATTCACCACTAGCTATACCAACAACATAACCTACTACTTTCATAGCCCCTAGACATTCAATGATAATACGCTCCAAAAATAGTATTTTGACCTACATGCTATAACAAACTCCTCTCCTAAGGCTAGTGAACCCATTGCAATCACTCAAGCTCAAAAATCTCCTCACTGGCGTAAAGCCATGTGTGAAGAATATGATGCTCTTATCTATAACTCTACGTGGACCCTAATACCCTTTCATCATACACAAAATATCATCGGGTGTAAATGAGTCTTTTGAATTAAGCGGAACACAAATGGATCCGTTGCCAGATGTAAAGTATGTCTAGTAGCCAAAGGGTTTCATCAACGATCTGGTGTCGACTTCACAGAGACATTCAGTCTCCGTGTTAAACCCACAATAATTCTACTTATCTTGACTTTGGTCATCTCAAACGGTTGGCACCTAAGATAACTGGAGGTTAAGAATATCTTTTTATAGGGGTCTCTAACTTAAGATGTCTTCATGCAACAACCTCCTAATTTCGTTCATCCTTAGTATCCGATGCATGTTTGCAAACTATAAAAAATAATTTATGGACTTCGTCAAGCTCCAAGAGCTTGGTATACTGAACTTGGCTCGTTTCTAATATCAACTGGCTTCATTAATTCTAAGTCTGATACCTCGTTATTCTTCCGACAACAAAATGGAAGTATAATATATCTTCTAGCGTATGTGGATGATATTATTGTCACAGATAATGATCCTTTAGAGACTCAGACATTCCTAAAGCTATTGGTCGATCGATTCTCCCTTAAATATCTAGGAACCTTTAGCTACTTTTTGGGAGTGGAAGCAACATTTACATCTTTAGGTCTCTTCCTATCAAAAATAAAGTATATTGAAGATTTATTATCAAAAACAAACATACATGATGTAAAAGTGGTTACAACTCCTCTCTCAAATTATGTGATGGAAGCTCTACTACGGATTCTATTCAATACCAACAAGTACTTGGCTCCTTATAGTACTTAGCTCTTACCTGTCCAGATATCTCATTTGTAGTCAATAAATTATCATAATTTATGCATCCACCATCTACTACGCATTAGTCTGTGATCAAACGAATTTTACGATATCTTAAAGGGACTCTCAATTATGGCTTCTTTCTTCGTAAACACGCCTCACTTCATCTCCATGCCTTTGTTGATGTTGATTGGATAAGGAACTTTGATGATAGAACATTCATGTCAAGGTATATTATCTTTCTTGGAGCTAATCCAATCGATTGGAGTTCTAAAAAGCAAAAGACAATCGCACGGTCCACAACTGAAACTGAATACCGTGTCATCACCACTGCTCTAGTTGAACTCAATTAGGTCACAAATCTGCTCAAATAACTCAATGTCAACTCTACAATTACTCATACAATATATTATGACATTATTGGAGCTACCTACTTATGCGCCAATCTAGTATTCTACTCACGCATGAGACACATTGCCATTGACTTTCACTTCGTACGAGATCAAGTTGTGAGACATCAACTACGTGTTTCTCACACATATATGACTGATCAACTAGTAGACTAATTCACGAAGCCTCTCGCCTGCAAACTATTTTGATTGCATTGGTCTAAAATCAACATCATTGATAGAAACTCAATCTCATGGGGGTATGATAATAGATAAGATTTCTCCAACCATATGAGAAAATCTCACTGATCAATTGAGAAAAATTCTCTCTTATAATATATAAATAGACATTATATTCAACTAATTCAAATGTGTTTTTTTATCATTACATTTCTTATCAATGAATGTCAAAATATTGAAGAAATCAGAGATAATCAGTAGTAGCTATTATAGGAAAGACAAATTGGATGGGATTTGAATGGGAAGAGATTATGTAATTTGGTTTAAATTGAGAAATCTTGGAATATGATGGGATTTTAAGGAAACAACATATTCTTAGAAGGAATAAAAGGTGGGATTCTAGCAATTGTTTCCTGTTTCCTATCTTCTGTTTCCATGTTATTTAATTCACAGGATCTTTATGATTCTGCTATCTGATCCGACCTATTAAAGTCAACTCTCGGTGCAATTAAGGATTTCTATTCGCAGAGGTGGAAACACAGATGGCAAGGAAGAAGGTGAACCTGGCATGGATCGCCAACGACTCCACGCGGCGGGCCACATTCAAGAAGCGGAAGAAGGGGTTAGTAGAATCTAGTCCGTAGACTTGAGACATCAAGGATGTCCTGTATGAGTGCTCAATTCTTTGATACTGGACTTATAGGTTTGGATGTACCGGATCTAGCACACCGGGAGTGGTAGTCGACCTTACGAGTGCTATTGAGTGTCGATAGAGAATCATCCACTCTCAATGTTAAGAGATAAATGTCTCATGTGTTCTTGTTCAGACAAATCCCTAGCCATGGTCATTCGAATTGAGAGAGAAAGAGTTCTTTGGGAGAATCCAATTAGAACAAGACTCGAGTAGAAATCGTATGGGTCTAATAGCACCATGTCCGATATACAATCTCTGGGATATTAGATAGATGAGAGACTATAGGTACATGGTAACTAAGGACAGACAAGTCAAATGGATTGGATTCCCCTGTATCGTCTAGGACTGCGGCGTAGTGGCATAGTACATCTGTAGTCGATGAGTCGAGTGAATTATTATGAAAATAATAATTCACTGAGTCAGAAGGAGTTTTAACATGTATGACTCACGGCCAGCTCGATATTGGGCCTAGAAGGTCACACACATATAGTAGGCGTTGCAATGAGTATAGGTTCGGATATGAGATATCCACCGGAGCCCCTATCTTATTAGATATCTAATAAGCCTATGAATTATTGGATCTCATGGACGAGATCCAATAAGAGCCCGTGAGAGAATATTGGATAAAAATCCAGTAATCAAAGAGGCTTGGGTAGATGGATGAAGATCCAATACCCAATATGGGAGGATCCATTAAGGTTAAGTTGATAGGGGACCTATATAAATAGGAGAGATTTGGTAGTTCATAAGCTTGAGCCTTTGCTTGCCTCTCATATTCTCCTCGAGCCTTTGCTTGCCTCTCATATTCTCCTCCCCCTCTTCACCTCAGAGCCGGCTTGGAGTTTTGAGGAGCATCGTCGCAGCCCTGCTGTGTGAATCACTGCTAGAGAGGAGAGCGTTTGACCTTCTTCACCTTCTCCTAGAGATTTACAAGGATTCTAAGATATATTATCTCCCTAGGTAACACAATTTATCTTATACACAGTTTTAAGTTTCGTTGATTTTTGTGCACCAATCTTCGTACGACGACGAACATCTCTTTGGGAATAGGGGATTTTGTTTTCTATTCTTCTGCTACGCATGTGATGTCGCCCTAAGATTTTCCCAACAGTCTCCTTATTAAACTCACAACAATTCTACTTATCCTGAGTTTGGTCATCTCAAAAGGTTGGCATCTACGACAGCTAGATGTTAACAATGTCTTTTACAGTGGTCTCTAACTTAAGATGTCTTCATGAAACAACCTCATAATTTCGTTCATCCTCAATATCTGAGGCATGTCTGCAAACTATAAAAAGTTATTTATGGGCTTCGTCAAGCTCCAAGAGCTTGATATACTGAACTTGGCTCGTTTCTGACATCAAGTAGTTACATCAATTCTAAGTCTAATGCCTTGTTATTCCTACTACAACAAAATGGAGGTATAATATATCTTCTGGTGTATGTGGATGATATTATTATTACAGGCAATGATCTTTTGGAGACTCAGACATTTCTAAAGCAATTGGTCGATCGATTCTCCCACAAAGATCTAGGAACCTTGAGCTACTTTTTGGGAGTTGAAACAACATTTACATCTTTAGGTCTCTTCCTATCATAATGAAACTATATTCAAGATTTATTATCAAAGACAAATATGTAAGATGTAAAAGTAGTTACAACTCCCCTCTCTACTAGTGATCAAATTATGTGATGGAAGCCCTGCTATCTATTATACTCAATACCAATAAGTACTTAACTCTTTACAGTACTTAGCTCTCACCCATTCAGACATCTCATTTGCAGTCAATAAATTATCATAATTTATGTATCGACTATCTACAACGCATTGATCTGTGGTCAAACGAATTTTACGATATCTTAAAGAGTCCCTCAATTATGGCTTCTTTCTCTGCAAACACGTCTCACTTATCTCCATGCCTTTGTTGATGCTTATTGGACAAAGAACTTTGATGATAGAACATCCACGTCAAGGAATATTATCTTCTTTGGAGCTAATCCAATCAATTGGAGTTCTAAAAAGTAAAAGACAATCGCACGATCCACAATTGAAGTTGAATATTGTGTCATTACAACTGAACTCAATTGGGTCATAAATCTATTCAAAGAACTCAACGTCAACTCCATAATTACTCTTACAATATATTATTACATTATTGAAGCTACCTACTTATGCGTCAATCCAGTGTTTAGCTCACGCATGAAACACATTGTCATCGACTTTCACTTCGTGTGAGATCAAATTGTCAGACATAAACTATGTGTTTCTCACGTACATACGGCTGATCAACTAGCAGACTCACTCACGAAGCCTCTCGCTTGCAAACTATTTTCATTGTATTGGTCCACGATCGACATCCTTGACAAAAACTCAATTTTGCGGGGGCATGATGCATATAAGATTTCTCCAATTGCACCAGAAAATCTTACTGATCAATTGAGGAAAATCCTTTCTCATTACATTTCTTATCGATGAATGTCAAAATATATAAGAAATCAGAGGCAATCAGTAGTAGGTTTTATAGAAATGACAAATTTGATGGGATATGAATGAGAAGAGATTATGTAATTTGGTTTACATTAGAAATTGAGAAATCTAAGGTCAGAACATGATGGGATTTTAAGGAAAGAACATATTTTAGAGGGAAGAAAAGATAGGATTCAAGCAACTGTTTCATGTTTCCATGTTCTTTAATTGATTGGATCTTTGTGATTCTGCTATCTGATCCGACCTATTAAAGTCGTCTCTCGGTGCAATTAAGGATTTCTATTCGTAGAGGTGGAAACACAAATGGCGAGGAAGAAGGTGAACCTGGCATGGATCGCCAATGACTCCACGCGGCGAGCCACATTCAAGAAGTGGAAGAAGGGGTTGATGAAGAAGGTGTGCGAGCTGGCGACGTTGTGCATCAAATGATGCTCTCTTCTATAACTCTACGTTGACCCTAGTACCCTTTCATCACATACAAAACATCATCAGGTGTAAATGTATCTTTCAAATTAAGTAGAACCCAGATAGATCCGTTGTTAAATATAAAGCATGTCTAGTAGCCAAAGAGTTTCATCAACAGCCTAGTGTTGACTTCCCAAAGACATTCAATCTTTTTTTTAAACCCACAACAATTATAGAGTTTGGTCATCTCAATAGGCTAGTACCTACGACAATTGGATGTTACTAATGTCCTTTTACAATGGTCTCTAACTTAAGATATTTTCATGTAACAACCTCCTAATTTCGTTCATCCTTAGTATCTGAGGCATGCCTACAAACTACAAAAAGTTATTTATAGACTTTGTCAATCTCTAAGAGCTTGATATACTAAACATACTTTTTAGAACTTTAAGTAATTGAATTAGCTCTAAAGAAGACAATATACCTTGACGTGGATGTTTTATCATCAAAGTTCCAAGCCCAATCAACATCAACAAAGGCATGGAGATGAAGTGGGGCATATTTGTGGAGAAAAAGGCCATAATTGAGGGTCATTTTAAGATATCATAAAATTCGTTTGACCACAGACCAATACATAATAGATGGTCGATGCATAAATTATGATAATTTATTGACTACAAATGAGATGTCTGGACGGGTGAGAGTTAAGTACTGTAAAGAGTCAAGTACTTGTCGATATTGAGTAGAATCTGTATCAGGGCTTATATCACATAATTTGATTCACTAGTAGAGATGGGAGTTATAACCATTTTTGCATCCTGTAAGATTTCTCCAATTGCACCATAAAATCTTACTAATCAGTTGAGGAAAATCCTTTCTCATTATATTTCTTATCGATGAATGTCAAAATATATAAGAAATCAGAGGCAATCAGTAGTAACTTTTATAGGAAAGATAAATTGGATGGGATATGAATGAGAAGAGATTATGTAATTTGGGTTACATTAGAAATTGAGAAATCTGGGGATAGAACATGATGTGATTTTAAGGAAAGAACATATTCTGGAAGGAAGAAAAGACAGGATTCAAGCAATTGTTTCCTGTTTCCATGTTCTTTAATTGATAGGATCTTTGTGATTCTATTATCTAATCCGACCTATTAAAGTTGGCTCGCGGTGTAATTAAGTATTTCTATTCATAGAGGTGGAAACACAAATGGCGAGGAAGAAGGTGAACCTGGCATGGATCGCCAATAACTCCACACGGCGGGCCACATTCAAGAAGTGGAAGAAGGGGTTGATGAAGAAGGTGAGCGAGCTGGCGATGTTGTGCATCAAATGATGCTCTCTTCCATAACTCTACATTGACCCTAGTACCCTTTTATCACATACAAAACGTCATCGGGTGTAAATGTATCTTTCAAATTAAGCAGAACCCAGACAGATCCGTTGCTAAATATAAAGCATGTCTAGTAGCCAAAGAGTTTCATCAACGACCTAGTGTCGACTTCCCAAAGACATTCAATCTCTTTTTTAAACCCACAACAATTATATTTATCCTGAGTTTTGTCATCTCAAAAGGCTAGCACCTACGACAATTGGATGTTACCAATGTCTTTTTATAAGGGTCTCTAACTTAAAGATGTTTTCATGCAACAACCTCCTAATTTCGTTCATCTTTAATATCTGAGGCATGTTTGTAAACTACAAAAAATTATTTATGGATTTCGTCAAGTTTCAAGAGCTTAGTATACTAAACTTGGCTCGTTTCTGACAATAAATGACTTCATCAATTCTAAATTTGAATTCAATTGGGTCACAAATCTGCTCAAGGAACTCAACGTCAACTCCACAATTACTCATATAATATATTATGATACTGTTGGAGCCACCTACTTATGCGTCAATCCAGTGTTCCACTCACGCATGAAACATATTGTTATCAACTTTCACTTCGTGCAAGATCAAGTTGTCAGACATCAACTACGTATTTCTCACGTACATACGACTGATCAACTAGTAGAATCACTCACGAAACCTCTCGCGTGCAAACTATTTTCATTGCATTGGTCCAAGATCGATATCCTTGACAGAAACTCAATCTTACGGCAGCATGATAGCAGATAAGATTTCTCCAATTGCACGAGAAAATCTTACTAATCAGTTGAAAAAAATCTTCTCTTCTAATATGTATAAATAGATATTATATTTTTTCTCATTATATTTCTTATCAGTGAATGCCAAAATATAGAATAAATCAGAGGCAATTAGCTTTTATAGAAAAGACAAATCGGATGAGATTTGAATGGGAAGAGATTATTTAATTTGGTTTACATTGAGAAATTGAGAAATCTGAGGTTGGAATATGATGGGATTTTAAGGAAAGAACGTATTATGAAAGAAGGAAATGGCGGGATTCTAGCAATTGTTTCCTGTTCCTGTTTCCTGTTTCGATGTTCTTTGATTGACAGAATCTTTGTGATTCTGCTATTTGATCCGACCTATTAAAGTCGGCTCACGGTACTATCTGACAGTATCTATTCGCAGAGGTGAAAACATGGCGAGGAAGAAGGTGAACTTGGCATGGATCTCCAACGACTCCACGCGACGGGCCACCTTCAAGAAGCGGAAGAAGGGGTTGATCAAGAAGGTGAGCGAGCTGGCGACGCTGTGCAACGTAAAGGCGTGCATGATCATCTACGGGCCGCAGGAGCAGCAGCCGGAGGCGTGGCCGTCGGCGCAGGAGGCGGCGCGGTTGCTGGAGCGGTTCAAGAGCATGCCGGAGATGGAGAAGTGCCGGAAGATGATGGACCAGGAAGGGTTCCTCCGGCAACGGACCGCCAAGCTGCAGGAGCAGCTCCGGCGGCAGGAGCGCGACAACCGCGAGCTCGAGGTGAGCCTCCTGATGCACCAGGCGGTGGCGGGACGGAGCCTATACGACGTCAACATCGAGGACGCGACGAGCCTCGCGTGGATGGTGGACGCCAAGCTGAAGTCGGTGCAGGATCGGATCAACCAGCAAACGACGCAGCTGGCGCTGCGTTCCGCGGCGGAGTCGTCGGCGACCTCCCAGGTCACTGTGAAGGACCCGATCGAGATGGCCATGGATTCGCTTCAGCGGCAGAACTGGCTCCTCGATGCCATGCATCCCAGCGAGAACGCAATCTTTGGCGGCGGTGGCGGGGAAGAAATCATGCCAATTTCTTGCGTCGAACACAACAGCTCATGGCTGGATCTCTACTTCCCGTTCAATTGAAGACGACGGATTTCTATCACGTTGGTGCTTGTGGCTAATCTCTGTTAATAAGCAGCGATTGGGTTGGGTTACTCTCTTGATTTGTAGTTCTGCAGTGTCTTTTTCTTTACCTGTTATCAATGATTTCAATTAAGATCTCATCAGCGTTTCTTTCTGATTCCTCTTTTCCTCTTGATCTCAAGAATTCTGCAACATCTTCTCGAGGAAAACAGTTCACTGTCATTTTTTTACGCGTAGCAGATCTAACCTTAAATTCTGAAAGAAACATATCATCTCAGACACCATGAAACCTTTCTATAGTTAAACAGAGGTCTTTATCGTGATGTTGCATTGAGTACTGTTGGTATAGAACTGCAACTGACACACACTCTCTCTCTCCTTTTTCGTGTTCTTCTTCTCCAATACAAAGCGTGAATCACAAATCAAAAGGGAAGCGAAGTTGCATAGACCTTGGTATATAACATCAGGCATCAGGAGCTTGGTATGTGTTCTATAGACCTTGATCTGTCAAGCATCGACCACATCACTCGGACATACTCGTATGTGCAAGCCATCACTTCTCCATGGAGCTCCAGTCCATGGTGGCGATCATGTGCTGCTCCAAATCACAGAAAGATGCATAATAACACTGTTCGTGACCCGTGCATACATTCATACCGTGAGAAAGAGCCATGAGAAGTTCGAACCCATGAAGCCATGACTGCAGAAAACAAAGATCATACTCTACTATTCCATTGCATGATTGCCATTAGTTAAAGATCAGCAAAGCCCTCCGTGTGACATGCTTGTGTCACCTCCAAAGATTCCCGGCAAGGAGATGGAGGATGAATTAGCTGAAGACATAATTAGCACTACAAGTTGGCCAAAGTTCTTGTCACTGAAGGAAGGCTGGTCTCTGGTGGCACCTGGTTGCATGCTATGATCTAAAACTCGACGAAGGTACAAGTTGATGTACTCCTACGGCATTCAAGATTGGGATGTGATTCATTGATTGTAACTTGTACCTGTACTTGTAATTCAGAATGGCAACTTTCAGGAACCAACCCATCCATTGATTGTTCATGAACTCCCATCATTAAGCTATAATATTAGTTCAAGAAATGAACTACCTATATGGGATTTGCAGAAAACTGTCCAGGTTGACTATGGTAGGTATTAAGCTTGGCCAGGAAACAGATTGTTGCATGCAATCCCCTGTTTTGAACTGAAGTAGGACAAACCAATCTCGCTGCCTCAAGCTGACAGAAATGTCAGGGCTTCAACATGAAGATGGCATGCCACAACCAGTTTGTGACGCACTTTGTGCCATCTGCTTTGAGGATAGGAAAGGATAGTGTCGTTTACATGTCCAAATATGCTCCTAATGTTAGTGCTCTCAAAGTGGCCCATGGATTATGGACTGGACGAACTCTCAGCAGCCTCGATAACTTTGTCTGATCCATAGGCTTGTTGGATATTGATCGCTCGGACAGGTGAGGTTGGAAATCAGTACAGTAGTGAGAGCTGAAAAGCGCAAGGTTATGAGCCAACATTAGATTCAGTCAGGTAGGTATTTGCTAACCCTAGGCCTCTCTGGAAGAACAAATGCAATAGCGTTGCTGGTGTTCTCCTGTTGGTGTCAAGTTCTTGTTGGAGGGAAGGTGGTGCAGTATCTAGGAGAAGGACAACTCATCACCTGCATACAGATGAATAGAAGTCATCATCATTCCATGGAAGGTAGGGAGAAGGGTAGTGGGGCAAAGGGGAGAGGTGGATCATGAAGGACTGCAAGTCTCCTTCCAGCCTACTCCAGTTTTCACTTGTGCTTTACTTCCTTGCAAAGGCTTGTGACCTTTGACAGTCCTTGGCACACATGAGAAATGGCTTCTTCCATTGTTGGTCTCTCCTATGTTCATCTGCACATCCTTCTCCAACATGATTCCATTCAGCATACTTAATTGTGTTTGTCTTCTTGGAAAAATATGGACTGTGAATTCTGCTGAAGTTACTGTGTAGTCTTGTAGGGAAAACTCACTAGCAGCTAAACATTTCTGAAAGCTACAACATAGTCAATGATTTTTTCCTCACCAGGACAGAATTGTTTTTCTCTTTCTTTCCTAAAATTCTCCCATCAGAGTTAAATATTATTATGATTGCGTGTAATTCGTGGAATCAATTTGTTGGTAGATTAAGCATGATTTATGCACTTGACTGTGATTTGTTTCTTACTAGTAACAAAATCTAGCAAGTATTCTTTCTGTATGATTCCTTTGAGGTGAGTCCCTTATATCACGAGCGTTATCTATATAACTAGTATTGATATCAAAGGTATATATGGTAGAGTCAATTAAAGATTTTGTGTGAGAATCAAAAATAAAATATTCGATTTTCAATCATACATCATACAATTTTCTCATATCCCGCCGACTTAATGAGTTCTAATTGGCCTAAAATATTAATCATATCATTTATCCTAATCTATCTTAAGTCTATATTTAAAATTATTATCATATGTCTATAAGGTTTTGTCATATATGATCTTGACATTTGTGTCCTACCTTTCACCTCTACATCTTCTTGGAATACCTACCACATTTGTCAAGGCTCCTCCACCATTCAATGTATGAACAACTTGGGCATCTCCCTTTCTGAAGTAGCTTCCATGTAATGCTGGATCAATGGTGCCTTCATCTTGGCTCTCCACATCTCAGAGAACAATGTGTTGCTCCAACACCCTAGTCTTATCAATAGTGTACTTTCATGAGACTACAGAAATAACACCCTAGTCTTATCGATAGTGGAGGATCGAGGAGGGTGCCACAATTCCAGCCAATTGTTTGTTGGTTTGCATTGGCCAGAATTCAACATGCTTTGACACTTCCGGCCAAGGCGGTGGTCGGTCCAAGTCCTTCTTAGCATGCTAACCAATGGAAAAGGAAAGGGTACCACCGAGTCCAAAGAGGGTTTCCAAGTCTCACCGGAGAGAGATGATGGAGGAGTAGTTCCTTTCCTGCTAACCAATGGAAAATGAAAGGGAACCACTGAGTCCAAAGAGGGCTTCGAAGTCTCGTCAGAGAAAGAGGAGAGAGGTGCAGTTCCTTTCCAAGGTCACTCCCACTTCAAACACCAAAGAAACTTTGTTTATTAGTGTTCTAGAAACCATATCCTACTGATCTGGCCTCATGCATGAGTACAAAGAAGTAGTATGAAGGCCGAAGCAACTCCTTTTGTCACTGAACTGTGTGCTACAGGCTCTGTGCTCCTATGAATGATTAAAAGGCCTCAGTAGTCTATCCTAATTGTTTCACATCTACCACATACCCTACTAATGATTATTTCTCTTATGTGACATGGAATTCTCACCCTCTTTTATCATCTTTTTCTTCATCCCATCGATCATCAGTCATTTGTTCATCGAATGTTAGGAAATATTGTGAGATTTGGAAGGTGATGATAGAAATAATAGAAGATAAGAACAAATATTGAAAGAAACTTTATTGAAGAAGTGAAGTAGCTTCAATACATTAATATGTTCCCTCTCCTATTTATAGGATTAGGAGGAAGGATTTCCCTCAACGGTATAGAGGATTTTCCTCAACAGAATAGAGAGATTTCCTCGTATAGTTGGGGAAATCTTATCTTCTATCAGGTGAACCTAACTTGGTAATTGACCATTGGAAGCTTATTTATATGTGATTCATATACTGATAAAGTTCATTTTTAGTACTGATTGAGTCTCCAGATGATATTTGACCCATCAAATATCTTTTCTGTTATTATTTTCATTTATGCTACGATTTATTGTATGGTTTAGCTAATTGTACTAGAAAGTTTAAAGCCATGGATTTCTACTGTGATTTTAAAGCTTCCACGCTTTTCACAAAGACAAAATAATAATAAAAATCATGGCCCAATCAACAGTAGTTGTGGTACCCCATCAAATAATATACATTAGGGAAAAGAAAATATAACTTGAGGAATATTATAATCACTCCTTACAAGTTGGTGATGGCACCATGCATGTAAGAGAAAGATGAGAACACAAGAAAGGTACTACTGACCAAAATTTCTCATAAGGATGATTGTGTGTGTGTGTGTGTAATGTTATCCACAATGTCAAATATCTCCAAATATGCCTCCCACCTAATGATGCTACTCCATTTTTGGACACTATGTAATTTATCTCCACTTGCTCATCTAATTGTCCTGCTTTGCTTGTCCATGCAAGTCATCAACAGATGAGACCAGTGAATATAAATATAAATATTATATTATATTATATAGATATTTTTATAGAGAGAGAGAGAGAGAGAGAGAGAGAGAGAGAGAGGGGGTCCAAATGACTCACAAGAAGTCAATGGCTAAGCCAAAGCCTCTCACTTTCATTGATAAGGTGACCTTTAGATTCTTTTGTTCTTTAGTGTTAGCTCCGGCGTCGCTTTCATTTACTAGAACCTCTCTCTCGCGCTCTTCTTTTCATCATCTTGTTTGCTTGTGTTTACTTTAGCCTTTCATGAGTCTCTTATTCCTCTCTTTTCCTTCTTTTCTTTTGCTTGCGTTTCTATAGCCATTCACCAGTCTCTCTCTCTCTCTCTTGCTCTCTTCTTCTTCTGATCTTTTGATATGCTTGCTAACCTTTTAACCCGATTGCTTGACTCAACTGCGTTGCATGTGACACTCCAAGAGAATCATCGATCACACACCATAGTTTGGTCTTCTCTCCTTTGTTAGAAAATCCACGAGTTGTTTTGCAAGATGGTAGGTTGACGTCTTTATCCCCATATCCGTCGACCATAACATGTCTATTCTACATAGATCACGTAAAGGCTCTGTCAATAGCCTATTGGAAGGGGCATCGAAGAATGAAGGAAAACCTTTGCTCACAAGCTTCCACACCTAACTTGTGTCGACATGGATAGCTAGTCATGTCTTATGCTATTTTTATTTAGTTCATATTCCTTGCAATGATCCAACGACTGTCTACGATACTAATTGCATTGTAACAAGACAAAGTTTTGGCTCATATTATATGTTAGAATTCGATCCAAAAAAGAACATGTGTTCACCTCTTAAAAGTTTTGATTCGTGTCAACTTATTCAAACAACAAAGCTCATTGACTCCCACCACCTGGACGTTGTAGTCTCCTCTTTTTATCCCCAATCCATGAGCGAAGTTTCCACGTTTTGGTCCACCGGTAATGGCATCTGTAGCAATAAAAACATGCTGATTGGTAGAAGATAGAGCAATGCAAGTGCTTAGATGCATTAATGTCGCAACTTGTCTTCCAACAGGAACTGAGACTTCTTAGTTTGGTGTGATCAGTATTATGAGAGTCGCAACACCTTCCCTTTCTCACACTCACATTTCTTCTTCTTCTTCTTCTTCTTCTCTTTCCTGCCCACGGAATCATTTTCTTCTTAATGCATGATGTTTTATTTAACTCTTTAGGATATTCCACTGCATGTGTACACAGATGAAAAGACATGAAAAGTCTCCTGAAAACTATCATGTCCTTTTTCTTTTCATTAGCATAGTTAGCATAACTAGAGGATCCACTTGGACTCATGGCCACCTAAACATTAATTTGTTTATCATATTGCTAGACCATGTAAAGGAGTAGAGGAGTCTGGTGAATAAGTAGCATATGAATAAGCTTTGGTGTACAATTATTTGATCCTCACATTTCCATGCGATGCAAAACTCATTTTATGATCAGATGTCAACTTGAAAGAACAAGTGCACCAAATTTCTTCCAGTCACAATCTAATTTTTTGGACCTTCCTTGAAGCTTACATAGATAGAGCAATAAAGCTGGCGTGTATTCTCCGGCTTCTTTGGATTCTCAGTCATACATAAAATGATAAAAACTTCTATTTCAGCATCACCTAATGTTATCCAAAGACTTTTGAGATTAATTTATCGATGTTTTCACCTAATTATATCGTTCATTGTCGTGACAATTTCCATTCGGTTGTGATCTATCACTTCTTCCAGTGATAATTACTTGAAAATGATTGATGATTCAGAGGAATATTATTACGATTATCTCTTGAGACGTGAAAATAATATCACAAGTTACATATATATACATACAGCTGAAAATAATATTTTTCAGACATACATCAACGTCACAAAGACGTATTAATTCAGAATGATTTATTTTTCGTGGACATGAATTAATTTCCTTTCCTTTAATTTCTGTAAACGGTGTGTCCACACGGCACCGATTTTAAAGCGATGATCAAGAAACGATGGGAGCCCAACGACGTCAAGTCCAAAGGATGACGCGGCGTGGCCGCGGAGTCAAGTCACGCTATTACGTGGCACGCCAATGTCAAATCCGATGGGTCCCGGTTATGGTGACCAACGATGCCACACCGCGAGGGAGAGAGAGCCGTGCCGTCTACCTCGTTGACCGGGGCGCGACCTCGGCCACGTGGGAACCCGGCCCTCGCCGTCGCCCCGGTACCGTCGGATCCAACGGCCCGTCCACGGGAACCGGGAAACCGGAAACGTCTCCGCCTATTCCCGCGTCCTCTCCGCGCCTCTGTGGCCACCACCTGTCACGCTGACGCCAAAAGTGACGCCGTCTCTCTCTCTCTCTCTCTCTCTCTCTACAAATTGGACCGACGGTCCCGAAACTGTCCGGGATGGGACGCGTACCTTCTCCTTCACATGCCCCCCTCCTGTTGTCCTTCTCGATTTTGTTTTGTTCCCTTTCCCGGCCCTCGAACAACCCACGCTTCTCTCCTTCCTGTATCGCTTACCTTCCATCTTCTTCGTCCTTCCGATGGACAGGCCACAAGACATGGCACTTTTGCGCCTCCGGAACCCGATCAAGGAGGTCGACTTCTTCTCCCAGAACGGTCGGCAAGATGTCACTGAAGCTGGAGCCGGCGTTGCGTCACCTAACGGCCATCAGGAAGAGGAGGAAGACGCGCTGGCTCGTGGAGGCGCCTCTGTCAACGTAAGCTAACAGATTGTCGGATCGAGGTCATGGAGTACTTAGGGATCCTACTCTGCCATTACTTGGACTCGTTTAGCTTTTAGAAATAGATAGAGCTTATAAGATCCGCGTACAAATTAACTGCATGGTTAATTATATGAGGGTTATTATCCAAAGTCTAGAATTGATGATGAGGGCTTCTCTTTGCTGCTGTCCAGACTGGATTGTATCTTCTAACAGTGAATTCTCAGGCCAGCCAAGCCGTCGTCGAGGAGGAGAAATCAAAACACAAGGTGAGTTGTTAGCTTTTATTAGACCGATATGGGTTTCCTGTTTTGTGCACCGTAGGAGGTCAACTCTTAATTTGACTTTCCTGGATCTATAAGATATATAGGATCTTTGTTTCGTGTTAGAGGAACTTGATTCTTTGAATCTTCATGTACTTATCTTAACACCACAGTCGCAGTTTTCTGCCCTTCGGATCGAGCTAAACCGAGTCAGGGATGAGAACCGGAGATTAAGAAGCATGCTGGATCAGCTCACAGAAAGTTACACTGCCCTACACAATCAGCTTCTTCCAGCGGTGCAACAGAAAGAACACGAGATCTACCGATGGCAGGTTTTTCTCTTGTCATCCTCTATTTTGGAACCCTATTCCTTTCGTTTACCATGTTGTGTTGTCTGAATCTTGCCCACCAAAATCCTTAAAGAACCAAGAGAATCCATCTCTGCAAATTCATCTTTGGCCGTCACTTGAGGTGTTTTATTCCTTCTCAAAAGGATGGCAAGACCAGTGTGGCAAGACAAGGAGAATCATCAGCACACCAGATCATGGAACATGGACCGGCTCGCATGCGGATGATCCACGGAAACTCCGAGGACGGCGACGGAGAACACTCCTCTTCGCTCAACATAATCTCCAGTGATCGAGGCATCATTCCATCCACAGAAACACAGCACTCGCAGGTTGATGGCTCCTCAGAGAACCCCAATCTAACGCAAGAAACAAGCAGTACTGCTACACCATCTGACCTCTCAAACCGGAGAGCGAGAGTCTCGGTGCGTGCTCGATCGGATGCACCAATGGTAACACAAACACAGAACGATCGATCTCAGTAGCACTGTTGAACTGTGGTTTTGTAGAACTAAAGAGATTGTTGTGGTTTCTAGATCAGTGACGGCTGTCAGTGGAGGAAGTATGGCCAGAAGATGGCTAAGGGCAATCCCTGTCCTCGGGCCTACTATCGCTGTACCATGGCTACCGGATGCCCAGTTAGGAAGCAGGTAGGGCATGCAATTCTGAGTTCATGATCGCATCTAGAGAACGGTCATGGCTACTTACGAGCTTATCGTTTTTCTTATTGCACTTTGATGGTTCTGCCTAAGAGTGACATAAGAAGAAAAGAAGAAGAAGAAGAAGAACGAATCATGTGATTGATCAAATGCATCTGCAGAATAGCTTGTCGATCAATGCCCATTTCATGCTTTTAGTCAACATGTAAAGCCATTAATTCTACTGACGGTCATCTGCATGAATGCAATAGGTGCAGAGAAATGCCGAGGACAAGACGGTACTTATAACCACCTATGAAGGCAAGCACAACCATCCTCTTCCTCCCGCCGCAAAAGCCATGGCGAACACCACGTCGGCGGCCGCGGCCATGCTACTCTCCGGCTCCACCACCAGCAAGGACTCGCTCGTCGCCTCCGCCAACGGCTTTCTGCACCCTCACATACTCTATGATTCCACCATGGCTACTCTCTCCGCCTCCACCTCGTTTCCCACCATCACCCTCGACCTGACGAAGTCCGCCAACCCGATCCAGCAGCTGCTGCAGCGGGCCCACCCTACGGTGTCCCCGCTCCAGATGCCTTTCCCCATATACGGCCTCCCGCAGAAGCTACCGAGCATGGTCGGGCCGCAGACGTTGCAGCACGGACCGCGGCAGCAAGCGGTGGTCGAGAGTGTTACTGCCGCGATCACCACCGATCCAAACTTCACCGCGGCCTTGACCGCCGCCATCACGTCCATTATGGGAGCTCCAACAAGTACAACCGGAGCCGGCGGTAGCCATGTGCCCTCTGCCGGGGCTCACATGGTGCCTGGATCTCCTCAGCTCCCCAAGCCCTGCACCACCTTCTCTCTTAATTAGAAGGGCATGCAGGTTCTTCAAGTGTCATCAACTCAAGTCGCTTGGATAGGCTAAGCTTTCTTGGTGTTTCATTCGACATAGTCACAGCATACTTTGATGCAGAAAACAGACATAAATAGTAGGAACAGATACGTATAATATTTTGTGCATAGATATTATAGCAGTGGAATAATGCAAGAGGAAATGAAATATCATTTTTGATAAAGAGTTCTGAAACACATTATATAAGTCTTCTTCATGCAATGAATTTGAGTGCTCAAGAAAATATTATGTTCTTAAGCTCATAATGGCTTTCTCATACTCCTCACAGGTATCACAGCTATAAAATAATACAATATTGTCATGAACATAATATTAATTTCGAGATATATAAAAATCATATTACATCACAAAATTTCTCATTTAGTTTGAAATTTGAGCAGGATATAAATCATTTATTTGTTTTATTTCAATTGCTTAATAGATGAATAGCTTGGTTTATTGATGAAGATAATATTTTAAATATCAAACAATAATTTATTGAGAAAATTTGAGTGATAAATAATGAACTATAAGTAAACAGGATCAGTTTGTTTCAAGGAGGCTACTATTTAAAACCTCTTTTTTACTAGTTATAATTCCTCTATTTTTATTTTTACCCTCCTTTTTACTAGTTATAATTCCTCTAAAATATGGTATATTTTAAACTTTTCTTGACTCATCACACAAAATATCATATTTTGAGTGTTTTATGAATGCTCGAAAAATGATATTTTCTGTTTCAGTAGTTCATCACACAAAATATCATATTTTGACTCATCACACAAAAATACTCATCACACAAAACATCACACAAGATGTAATAGCTCAAAACATTACATCTTTTGGGTTAATACTTCTGACTTAAAATATGAAGTTTTTTTGCTTATTATATAATATATAATCTTTAAAATAAAATAAATATTATGAGTTGAACATTTATATTATTAATTTCTACTAACATCTGAAGAGGAAAAAAATAGTTAATATTATACATTCAGATGTTAAGATGTAAAATATCCATAATATTAATCCGAACATTTGACTTCTAATAATTACCTGAAAAAAGACATATTCTGTATATTTTTGAATCGTTTAAAAATATTATATTTTAAATATTTTATAAATATTTAAGAGATAAAACTTTGAATATTTTGGAGAGACTCAAAATATGACCACTTCTGAGTTATTCTAATTAACTCAGAAAATAATGTCTTCTAAGCTACTCTAAATCTACATAAACCTAAAAAAAAAAAATTATATAAATAAATATAAAAAATTATTTCTAATCTTATCCTCTTCCATCTTCTTTTATTTATTATTTATCATTTTATATCATCTTTGGTGATTAGGAGGAAGAGGAGAGGAGAAAAAGGAGAAAAAAAAGGTTATAGGAAAGGAGTGAAAATAATTTTATCGGTATTAGATTATAAAACAAAAAAAAAATGTCTATATTTATGAAGTGATAACTTACAAATATTTAAAGTTCAGATTATAAATAACAAAAATCAGGCAACGTATCTTTTAATGTGCAAATAAGCATATGTGAAGGGTACTTTTGCAAAACATGAAACACATTCGATTCGGATTTTGCAAATAACCCCCCGTCGTTTCCTGATTTATGTCTAATGCTTCAAACTTTCCCATATTTCGTTTCCAATAGCCACGGCGAGAGGGTTTTCGTCGAGCGGCGGCGAGATGGAGGAGTTGGACGATTGGGGACTCAGCGCCGAGGAGCTCAACTTCTTGGAGGAAGACGCCATCAAGAAGATCTCCGAGAGGAAAGCCTCCTCCTCCTCCGCATCCGTAGGCGTCGCCCCCTCCTCCTCTTCTTCTTCTTCTCCCCTGCCGTCCAAAGCCTCCGGCCGCATGAACCCGCCTTCCATGTCCCCCGAGC
Source organism: Musa itinerans (assembly GCA_001649415.1). Lineage (NCBI taxonomy): Eukaryota > Viridiplantae > Streptophyta > Magnoliopsida > Zingiberales > Musaceae > Musa > Musa itinerans. The sequence continues at coordinate 14,046 of LVTN01000290.1, read as the reverse complement.
AGCCTTTCTCGAGAAACTCCTCGGAATCACGATACCAAAAGGTAATGATTTGATTATTTATTCTCTTTCTTGCGTTTTCCTTTACTCGTCGAGGGAAGTTTCACGATTATGCAATGTTCTCAATAGCCTCTTTGGTGTCTTGGTCGACAAAGAAGCAAAAATATAAGTTTGGCTGCCCCCAGTGTTATGCACTCGGTGCTGTATTGGTTACTTCCTGCTCTAACTCAATCTGAAAGTTCAGCGGAATGATGAATGAGGCAGGGATAGGAGGTTCTTGCGATTGCATGATTTGCTATTATTTTGCTCTCTTTCTCCTAGCATTCGAGTTTCTTTGATGTTCTGCTTGACCTGAATGGTTTCTTTGTCGACAAGGATACATAAATGTTATATCAAGAATAAAGGGTACATAAATGTATAAATGTTATACATAAATGTTATCGGTTGGATCGCCACATATACATATCAAGAATCAAATGGTCTGCGTGCCTGCCCTTATGGTTGCAAACTCGTTGCTGTATTGATTACTTCATCTACAATTTCTTTTTTGATTTTTGCTCTATCTTGATCTGAAAGTTCGGCAGAATGCTAAATGAAGGAGGAAGGGGAGGTTCATCCAATGAATATTCTGACACCAATTGCATGATCTGTTAGTCTTTTATTTTCTTTTCCTTTTCCTAGTTGATGAAAATTTTAGTTTCTTTAGTGTTCTGCTTGACCTGCTTGGTTGACAAAGAAGCTAAATTGTCGGTTGAATAGCTTACATATTCATATCAAGAATCAAGTGGTCTGCGAACTTGGTGCTACATAGATTACTTCATCCACAAATTTGTTGACTTGTGCTTTAACTTGTTATGAAAGGTCAGCAGAATAATAGAGAAGGAAGGGCTAAAAGGTTCACGTGATGAAGATTCTATCAACAATTGCATTGCTGACTGAAATATGCACCTTGGAACAGGAAATGCACGTATTATCTTGCTACTAATGATATACCTGTTTTTCCCTCACTACACTTGATGGGGATGCTCTGTTCTCATCAGCTTCACATCTGACTTGATTAATGAAATTTTGGGAAGTTTTTTATTGAGTATTGATACGAGCAAGGTCTGCCATACCGAAGTGTACCGTCCGGTATGGGCGGTACATACCGGTCCGATAGGTTATCGGTACGCGGACTGCCAGGCAGTATGTACCGGTTTCGACTGTATCACTGTAGCAGTTCACTGTAGTACTGTAGCAGTGCTCAGTACACTTGGGTGTACCGCTTGGCACATCCGTACCATACCGTACTGAACCTAGGTCGAAACATTGGTACGGTACGATATTGCGAACCTTGGATACGAGAACTATCGGACATCTTGTTCTTTTGTGTGTGAAGTATAAATTCAACCAAGCACAAAGTAAAGGTCATCCCAGCAATTATAACACTAAGGCTTATTTTCACTGGTAGAGAAGAATTAGAAATATGAAGGTAACAGTTTGAGGTTGGTTGATTTCTTTTTTGTCTTTAGAGAATGTTGCTGTGCTGGCCACATGATAAATATCAGTTCAAAGATGGATCACAGAATCCAAGGATCTCTTCATTTTTTATGTTTGGATGCTTTCATAGGGATAGGACTTAGCTACTTCCTTTTGCAGCGAGCAAATGGGTCCTTCAATAGTTTTGCTTGATGGCATTCTCTTGTCTATCATTTTATACCATATATAAAATTTCTTTATATTTGTATATTCTTTATCTTCACAAAGTTTTCACGATGGATTTCCTATTTGTTGAAGTCATAGTACTAAGATCTCTGCAGGAGATATACAATACCCACTTTGTAGTCCCCATGGTTTGTAGTTTTGGTTACCGGACCCATGCCAGTCTATAGTTGGATCAATAGAAGTTTGGTCCATGCTGATGTACTGACACGTGGTGTGTACCGTGGTACCAGATTGCTTGTGGGGTTACAGGGAGTCCAAGCGAGATTGCATTCCTTGGTAGTCACCAAATGGGGTAGTCAGTGATAGTCAGCATCGGAAATGGGGTAGTCCAAGCGAGATTGCATTCCTTGGTAGTCACCAAAATTCAGTGACACTAGAGAAATCACAACACCTAATATTTTGGTTAATGACCCAAAATATTTAGTATCATGATTACATTTATCATATACCACATTCTCCCACATATTAATAGATATAGCATCTCATTATAGAATCTTGCATAAACACTACTCTCCCATTTTTAAATATCCACTAGAAGCTTTATAAAAATTGTGATACCTAATATCTAGGATAATGCCTTAACATAGAAGAATCATGATTGCAAGTTTTCTGAACCAATCTTGCAATTGGAGAAATAGGGTAGCTTCTTATCTTTGACAGATCTTGCAGAAGTATAGTTCAAAACTTTTTTTATTTCTATAGATGTTAATTTGGAAAAAAGAGAAGTTAGTGTAAATGTATATTATTTGATTTTTCCCTCCCCTGCTAAGCAATAATGTGTTTTGTGCTTGATGAAACACAGAGACCTTTTAAACATAATTTGATGTTTCATAGCCCCTGCACCTGTTTTATTTTGAAGTATATCAATTTAAAACTATGGTGGTTAATCATGATGGGAGATGTTGCTTGCCCTTATTTGACATCAATTTTTTTTTAAATTTCCAAAAGTTAGTCACGGAATGATCACCTTTGATTGTTGGCTAATTTGAAGAGCCTTAGCTGTTGAAGGCAAGTAGCTAAATTAGAATATAAAGGCAACATGTAGCCAATGCAGACAGGTATTCTGTTTTGTTTCATGAAGTATGACATGAAAGTCCAATTTCTTAAGAAATGAAGAGTCCAGGAAAGGTTAAAGATGAAGACTTAACTCCAAATTTGTATGACACTTTATAAATTCAAAGTACAGAAACTATTCTCAATTTCTGCAATTTACAATATATTTGGAGAAAAGATAATATATTATCTCTCTTTATTGTTGTCTGTAACTCTGTTACGGCTGCTTTTTATCTTGCCTTAATTTTTTTGAATTCATTTATCTATATCACAAAAGACAGATATTGCATTGATGGCATGGAATGCCATTTATCCATTGTTTTTAAACTGATTTATTTCTTCTGTCTTTTTTGATTTTGCAGAGCTCACAAGATAGGCATCAAGTTGGAAAATGTTTCATCTCCTGATATACCACCATCAATGCCAAGTTCCATAACTAATTTGTGAGTTACTTATTTGTCTAATTCCTCTTATCTAGGTCGAAACCTTTCCTGCTCTAGGTCTATCTTCAACGGATGCATCCAGAGAAACTGGTATGTGAATCTGTTTGACCACTATCTGAAGAGTTTTATCTTGAGCTTTTAGATACTTCTTTGCTCTTTCTCTTCAGTTAAGTCTCATGATTCTGATTTACTGTGGTTTGTCTTTCCAGGGAAAGACACCACTTTTGCTCAGTCCAAGCTCTGTGTCAGACTTTGTCTTCATGCCAGTGGTGTTATCGCGGCAAAGTTCAATTATCATCCGGTATTGTATTGGCATATCACCTGAAGTCTTTGATGTATATTCAAAAGACAATTCATTAGAACTATTTGTTATTGTTATGGGTTCATTCTAGTTACTTGTAGATGCATTTCATAAGATCCCAAAGGCTAGCTGGCATGGAAAGGAAAGGTATTGACACATTCATTATACTTTCATGGAGTTTGATTGGGTTCATTAAGTTAGGTGGGATTACTAATTGTATTTACATTTTATGTTCCTTCAAATGGTAAACATTAGACTATGGATGTTCCCTCCATCATCCTTGGATGTGGCTGAGGAAGTTCTTAACGCGGTGGCTGGTGTGGATATTGAGGTTTGCTCCTCATGTTGTAGCTCTTTGCTTATGATATTGTTCTGTAATACATTTAATCAATGAAATAATATGAAACAGGATAAATTGTTTCAATTATGGCCCATCTTGTGGTCTTTCACCTTTTGAATCAGTGACATATCACACGGATAGGAATTCATAATTAACATTAGTTTTTTTTCAAATAAGCAATAATTAACTCATTTAAGCACCATGTCTTCCAGGTTCAAAAGCTTGATCCATTAGTCCGTCGTGCCCTTGCTGCTGCATCTGCTGTTCCAGATCTACGAGGTACATGTAAAGAAGAGTTCCATTAAGAATATGGATTACATGTGCACAAGAGGTGTGGATTATGCCTGTAGTATTCTTGCATTTGAAGCAAAATTTAAGCTTTGAATGAGAAATGCAATGATGTAATCATCTTTTTAAGTTATTTTTCTATACCACAGATTTGTCTAGCATGTTTGTCTCTTAACAAAAATGACATTTCTCAAGCATGCATAGTAGATAAACTGAAACTGAAACTTCAATCTTCAAGTTACAAATTAGAATTGGTCCTTTGTTCTGTTGGATCCTTCTTTTTTTAATTACATTAATATTTTGGTGTTTGTTTTTTGACCCATTTCTTGTCATCAGAGAGCCTTTTTAAAGTGTGTTTCATGGCATCATTTTATTTCTGTGGACATGATGCATAATCTTCAAAATTCATTATTATTATATATTAGTCTAATAATTATTTTTTTAAAAAATAGCTTTTAAAGTCCTTCACATATAGGTACTGAAATTGTTGAATATAGCTGCCACTCTTCATTTCTTGTTATGTTGCTCTCATATAACATTTTCTGTCTCAATACTAACTTGTCTTTTAAGAAGATCTATATGACAGGATGCCAAGCTATGTTGAATCAAAACTTCTACCTTTCCAACGAGAAGGAATTAGGTACGAAGTGACAAGTCTTTCTGTTGGGTTTTCAAAATAATGTATTTTTAATGAAATTATGTATCTGACTTAAGCGTGGTGCGTGCAGTATCTAGTTGGCGAATACCTTCCATCTGCATATACATTTATAGTAAAATGTAGATAGGTCTCTATTTCAATGCATATATACATCTATAGTAAATAGTAATAATGGATGGATCTGTTTTCTGGTAGCACATTTCTCCTGATGGGCATCTAATATGGTGACATTATTGAGTGAAAGTTCTTTGTTTGAAAATAACAATGTGAAGATGGCAATTGTAGTGAAATTATTCCTTCCAGATGGCAATCTTGAAGCTTCTTTTCTCATGTGCATGATCCTAAAACATTCATGTTGTTACTTTTTACTTATTAGTGATCAGTAAAATATTATTATTTGCTAACTTCATATCCACTCAATAGTAGAAGGTTTTTAGAATTTAAAAAGAGGTTTTTTAATATCTAGAGTAAGTTATGGAACTTTTCTTGTTGTGTCTCTGGGATAATTACCAATGTGGAATGGTGTCCAATCCAAAACATTTTTTTCATAACTAAAGCAGTACCTTTACATGTTTGTCCTTTATATTTTGTTGTCTATTAAGAAATTTTTTAACATTCCTGAGGTTTTTTGGGTACCTAAATACAACTTTTTGACACCCCATCATAACCAAGATCGTAAGAGTATCTCTTGTGTCCAGTAAAATGATCCTGAGCAGACTCTTGCATAACAAATTTTAAATGTAATAGAAGTTGTTGGTGTTCTCTTTCATCCATAGGATTTACTTTTGATAAATTCTACAGTAAATTCTGCTTGGAATTGTTTAGTGGAATATCTGAGGACTTCATTCATTAAAATGGAGATTTCTTTTTAATTTCCTTTCAGAATTTTTCAGTGTAATCTAAACTGCAATTGATTTTTCTATGTTAGATTCATGCTGCAGCATGGTGGACGTGCTCTTTTAGCTGATGAAATGGGTCTTGGAAAGACATTACAGGCATTGGATTTTGGGCCCAGATCTTGTATTGAGCTTTTAAGTTCTTCATTGCTTATATTATTCAAGTTGGATCATCTTATATATGTTTATTTATAGGATTGGTTTTGCATTTAGTTTCCCATCATTTAGTGTTGTCTATTCAGTTTTTATTTTCATAATTATTCTCTTAGCATTCTCATAGGCTATTTGTAAAACTTGCTGTTTGCTATTTAAACTTTAAGGTTATCATACCATCCTTATGTTTTAGAAAAATTCTGAAATTAATAGGGTTTGCGAAAAAAACAATTCATACGATGACAAAAAGCATGAGCAAGCCAAATGAGCAAGGCTACTTAGGATTTGGTAAATTTGCAAGATCTTATGAGCTATGGCTTGGCTTAGAAGTTAAAACCTGAAAGTGTCTGCCACGGTAATGATCTATGACATTATATAAACCCTTCAGCAAGCAAGCAAGCTGGATGAGCAAGAGTGCATAGGACTGGGAGGCACTAGAACAAGACACTCATATCATGCTAAAGTTGAACTTCCGGAGACCTATAAAGAAGATTGTTCAAATTGTAGATTATGCATCTTAATATATAAAATTACAGCAACCTAAAATGTAGATTTGGAGTCTCTCATGAGAGTACTTTCTCATTCAGCATTCTCCAATGACTTACAGTCTCTAATGACGTGAATACTTTCTGATTCAGCATTCTCCAACTCCTTTATGGTAACTTATGTTTATCTAGGGTTCATTTTCTTCTCTATTGCAGATTAGGTTGAAATTGTTTGACATAAAGCTCACACTAGCAAGTAATATTCATTATTGTAGCATTGGTATTGTGACATTAACATGTTTTATTTTCGAGATGATAAATTTCATTGTGTACCAACTGGATATTCATCTTGTTGTTTATGAGAACTGGTTGCTTTGTTCTACAGGCAATTGCTGTCGCTGCTTGCATTCCGGATGCATGGCCTGTTCTTGTGGTCACCCCATCTTCCTTGCGTTTACAATGGGCTTCTGTGAATATTAGACCCTACTTCTCTTTGATTATTCATATCGAATCACTGTCTCATAACATACTCTGTGCCCCTCGGTAATCATTAAATTTGTTTTGCAGATGATTCAGCAGTGGCTTAATATATCTTCTGCAGATATTCTGGTATGTAATAAAAGCTTTTGCCTTTGATCTTGAATTAGAAGTCCTTTTTTTTTGTTTTAACTCGAAATTTACTTCATTTGTATTTGAATTTTCTCCTCAATTGAATGTTATGTCTTAGTCATTGGTATCTAAAATTGGACTTCTCATGAAAGCTTATCCTTGTGTTGGATTCATATTACATGCTCTTATTTTGAAAGTAGTTTAATTTCTTATCATTTTTTCTTTGCAATTGTTCTTATGATGTGCTTCACTTATAATTAATGTCCTAGTCCTATTGTAAAAACAGGATGTTATACGTTTTCTCTTTGCTTTTGTTTATGATTGGTGCCTTTTTAAGGTGGTTACATTGCATCCTAGGCTTCATGGGTTTCAATCATCAGGCTAGCCTTTTGCTGAAGGGTCAGGGTTGCTTATATTTGGTCCTACACCTGACCTTGCTGTGGTGGAATTCTCATGCCAGGATGCCCCTCTTTTGTCATGAATTAGAAACTTACATATCTTTTTCTCATCTTCCAATATAGTCACACGGTAGTGTCATCAGGGGCATTTCCTATAATGACTTGCTGAGAATATATTGACAATATGTGGTACCTGATTGTCAAGTATATTCTTTTCTTCTTAAAGTTTAAAAATGAACATGGTAAACACACAAGGAAATATTTTTGCAGTTTCTTCATTTTCTGATTGTTTTATTCCTAAGAAAGTTGTCTTCAATATTGTATTGATAGAAATTATTTGACTTAATTTTGATTTATTACCAACAAAGAGAGGAGTTAAGGAAATTGTGGCACAATTTGTAAACTTATTTTAGTTTCCAGTCTCCATTTGTCAGCTCAGACAATTTAATGAATTTTCTATTAAAATAATAAATGCTTAGAAAGTGAATAAAACTCACATATCACCGTTTGTACTTCTAGGGTTAGGGCTATACATTAACCTTTTCTAGAGCAGCATTGGTGGAAACCTTGTGAACTTTTCACCTTTTTGATGGTGGTAGCAACATATGATAATCGTATTAATCTGGTGGAATTTGAATTTTCAAATGGATATCGTACCTAAATTGAAGTTCTTAATTTTGTTAAAATCTTTAGCTAGTAATGTGTAGAGGCTGTAGTGTTCATAAAAACCCAGTTTGTTTATATGCTGCTTTTGCAAAATGGTTCTTTTATATCTTTGGTGGCTTCTTGATGCTGGACATGTAAAGATGGTCTTATTTTTGTTTATATTTGAACTTTTGATTTTATTTAATTCAATTTAACACTTTCTAAATTTTTCTTGTTTGGGACTGGTAGGTTTATAATGCATCTTGAAGTGGAAAATCTGAGTTCGTGCTAGAACTAAGGACACTGATCAAACCAAGGATTGAAATATCGTACCGTATCGGAATTTCAACATTCGCTCGGTATAGTTGTATACCGAGCGGTATACTGTTCGGTATATATATATATAAAATAAAATAAAAATTCGGCGATGTCGCCTATATATGTATATATATATATATATAATAGTAAAAAAAAATCTTATATATATATTTATATATAAAATATTTTTTTATATATAAATATTTTTATAAAAGGTGACGTCTCAC
>LVTN01000289.1:241956-325249 GCA_001649415.1 Musa itinerans | reverse complement strand
GAGAGAGAGAGAGAGATTCTGGTCTGCGAATCCGAGACGGGATCGAATTCATCGACCACAAATCCTAAATACAATCGGACGCGTAGTTTCCGTTGCCACATAAATTTGCGGGTTGGACTCCGAAAGCAGTTCCATTCGACACGTGTTGAAATCCTACGGAAGAACGAACTTGCTTCGTTCTTGGTGGATTATTCGTGAAGATTTAATTGGAAATCGAAAGCTTTTATGACGTCATCTCTAATAAGTCACCTCTTTCCTGCTCCGTGTTGACGGAAGCTATTCACTACTAGACGCCAAATTAATTCCTCCCTAAAACCAATCAAGCATTGACATCCAAAATATAGCTCGACAGCAAAATGTAGAATTAATTTTTTTTATTTTTTTTAATATTTTATTATATAGCTCGATAGTAATTTATTGAATTAATTTTTAATATTTTATTTAAAGATATAAAAATGATTTATTAAAAAATATTTATATTTTCAATTTTTTTCAAACAATTATCTTATTTTTAATTCAAACTACCCCTCTTTCTTGGTTGTCCAGACCGTCACCTCATCTCACCCTTCCCCCCCTCCTCTCTCATTGCTCTATCTTTCCCTCTCATATTTTCCTCTCATTCCCAATAGCTCATCCTCTCCTTCTCTCTCCCTCATTCTTCCCCTTTCTTGTCATCTCCTCTCTTCATCTCTTGTCGTGGATGATAAGCAATGACAATAAATGGATAATGAGTTATCATGGATTTAACTGGTCTTACCTAACTCATGCGATACCTTTGCATGTCTATCTACAAAAGTCAGGTTCTCCAAAACTTTTTATGGTCTCTTGAGGACCTATAAAAGAGAAAATAGATTAGAGAAATCATTTAACTGGGTATTCACTAATAGTCACTTCAACAAACACTTAATAGGTAATACGAATTACAAATATATACTTCGCAAACTCTAAACAATCACTTGACAAAGGGTCCAAGATGATCCGCTGTAATAAAAAGTCCTCACAAGTTCTCATATGATACTACTATGAAACAAAGCAATGAACTAGCCCTAAATACTACCCTAAAGACTCATCTAGTCATATGCCACCTAGGTAACTCCTGGGTATTGTGCAAGCTGACACTCCACACCACTCTGTGGGGTTACAAAACCTCCCAAAAAGACTGCTTAGATGACTTATTTTTGGGCAATTTTACCTATACACGATAATTGCACACAATCTATATTTACAAGCTTAAAACGACTATTAAAGCCAACCAAAATGGGGCTACCAAATCTAATATAAGTTATCTACATATTGTGTAAAGCATGAACAAAACCGAAAGGCACAGACATGCATGAGCATTATATCGAACACCCTATTTATAACTTTATCTATAACATTCTCTCCTACTTATTTCTTCGACGTCCTTATTGAAGTCTTTATGGATGTTGCATATTCTAACTTTTACTGAATCTTTAATCTTTTACTCTAGTTGCAATGCACATCTTGGCTCCTGGCTACTCTTTGTCATTATTTTTTAGTAGTCAAACTTTAATCCATTTTATTACTTCAACTCGTCAATGACTCAGACACTAGTGTAGAATCGACCAAGTTATATTGATCCTCATCAGTTTCTATAGATAGATGAAGGAAAAAGACCTTTCGTATTATGAAATAGTTTTTCAAACGTTTTTCACTGCTTGAACTGGATGGATGCCTGTTGGAACTTTAATAAGCATTACCTCACATGCTTTAAAGTTTTTTAGATCATTCCTTCACAAAACATGCCCATCAATTCCTCTCCACTTAGTTATTATTTTCAATTAGGTTCTCATCACTTCTACTTTTGATTAATATTTTGTTGAAAAATGAAGTGGATAATCTACTATTGATAGCGATAATCATCATTGGTGAGATTCTGAAAACTATCATCTTTTACTTTATTCGAAGGATATTTAAACATGTGTAAAGCTCCTTTATTGGATAAATAAGTGAACTAGGAGATTCAATTTCCTCCATTCTCTTAAGAATTGATCAGGTGAAAGTTAATTGACTTCGCCCACGTCTTCAAGGGTTATACTTCATGTATCGAATTGGTTACTAGCATTCATTTACTCTTTGCTCATGAAGCACCCTAAGTATTTACACTCTTTGTATTATGTTAGCTATTACGATTTACCTTCTGATTACTATCAAAATTTTGGAATGCATGAAAGTTTTGATGAAAAGAGAAAAATCAAGTAAGCCCTAATTCATCACGGTGTAGCCGAGTTTGATCACCACCGGAGCCGATGCCAGCGTCCCCTGAGTTTGATAGGCCCTGAGAACCCAATCGGCATGGCCATGGAGAGGAGTCGTCTCCATCGGTGCCATCGCCTTCTTGTCGCACTTCAACCGTGTGAACTCGGCTTAATTCCTACCATGGAGTGGCTTTATATATATAGAGAGAGAGAGAGAGATTCTGGTCTGCGAATCCGAGACGGGATCGAATTCATCGACCACAAATCCTAAATACAATCGGACGCGTAGTTTCCGTTGCCACATAAATTTGCGGGTTGGACTCCGAAAGCAGTTCCATTCGACACGTGTTGAAATCCTACGGAAGAACGAACTTGCTTCGTTCTTGGTGGATTATTCGTGAAGATTTAATTGGAAATCGAAAGCTTTTATGACGTCATCTCTAATAAGTCACCTCTTTCCTGCTCCGTGTTGACGGAAGCTATTCACTACTAGACGCCAAATTAATTCCTCCCTAAAACCAATCAAGCATTGACATCCAAAATATAGCTCGACAGCAAAATGTAGAATTAATTTTTTTTATTTTTTTTAATATTTTATTATATAGCTCGATAGTAATTTATTGAATTAATTTTTAATATTCTATTTAAAGATATAAGAATGATTTATTAAAAAATATTTATATTTTCAATTTTTTTCAAACAATTATCTTATTTTTAATTCAAACTACCCCTCTTTCTTGGTTGTCCAGACCGTCACCTCATCTCACCCTTCCCCCCCTCCTCTCTCATTGCTCTATCTTTCCCTCTCATATTTTCCTCTCATTCCCAATAGCTCATCCTCTCCTTCTCTCTCCCTCATTCTTCCCCTTTCTTGTCATCTCCTCTCTTCATCTCTTGTCGTGGATGATAAGCAATGACAATAAATGGATAATGAGTTATCATGGATTTAACTGGTCTTACCTAACTCATGCGATACCTTTGCATGTCTATCTACAAAAGTCAGGTTCTCCAAAACTTTTTATGGTCTCTTGAGGACCTATAAAAGAGAAAATAGATTAGAGAAATCATTTAACTGGGTATTCACTAATAGTCACTTCAACAAACACTTAATAGGTAATACGAATTACAAATATATACTTCGCAAACTCTAAACAATCACTTGACAAAGGGTCCAAGATGATCCGCTGTAATAAAAAGTCCTCACAAGTTCTCATATGATACTACTATGAAACAAAGCAATGAACTAGCCCTAAATACTACCCTAAAGACTCATCTAGTCATATGCCACCTAGGTAACTCCTGGGTATTGTGCAAGCTGACACTCCACACCACTCTGTGGGGTTACAAAACCTCCCAAAAAGACTGCTTAGATGACTTATTTTTGGGCAATTTTACCTATACACGATAATTGCACACAATCTATATTTACAAGCTTAAAACGACTATTAAAGCCAACCAAAATGGGGCTACCAAATCTAATATAAGTTATCTACATATTGTGTAAAGCATGAACAAAACCGAAAGGCACAGACATGCATGAGCATTATATCGAACACCCTATTTATAACTTTATCTATAACATTCTCTCCTACTTATTTCTTCGACGTCCTTATTGAAGTCTTTATGGATGTTGCATATTCTAACTTTTACTGAATCTTTAATCTTTTACTCTAGTTGCAATGCACATCTTGGCTCCTGGCTACTCTTTGTCATTATTTTTTAGTAGTCAAACTTTAATCCATTTTATTACTTCAACTCGTCAATGACTCAGACACTAGTGTAGAATCGACCAAGTTATATTGATCCTCATCAGTTTCTATAGATAGATGAAGGAAAAAGACCTTTCGTATTATGAAATAGTTTTTCAAACGTTTTTCACTGCTTGAACTGGATGGATGCCTGTTGGAACTTTAATAAGCATTACCTCACATGCTTTAAAGTTTTTTAGATCATTCCTTCACAAAACATGCCCATCAATTCCTCTCCACTTAGTTATTATTTTCAATTAGGTTCTCATCACTTCTACTTTTGATTAATATTTTGTTGAAAAATGAAGTGGATAATCTACTATTGATAGCGATAATCATCATTGGTGAGATTCTGAAAACTATCATCTTTTACTTTATTCGAAGGATATTTAAACATGTGTAAAGCTCCTTTATTGGATAAATAAGTGAACTAGGAGATTCAATTTCCTCCATTCTCTTAAGAATTGATCAGGTGAAAGTTAATTGACTTCGCCCACGTCTTCAAGGGTTATACTTCATGTATCGAATTGGTTACTAGCATTCATTTACTCTTTGCTCATGAAGCACCCTAAGTATTTACACTCTTTGTATTATGTTAGCTATTACGATTTACCTTCTGATTACTATCAAAATTTTGGAATGCATGAAAGTTTTGATGAAAAGAGAAAAATCAAGTAAGCCCTAATTCCCATGGTGTGACCATGCCGCCAACATCCCGGGGTTCATGCAGCTTTAAAGCTTTCATGACTGTGCTCGTGAAGTAGATCCGATTACTTAAGAACTGTTAAATCATTAGACATACCACAATTAAAGATTAGAATATATTTTAAATTAGTACAAGGGACCAATCTAATTATTAGTGTGGTCCATCGTGAAGAGGCCATGTGGTTTACTCATTCGGACCACTTCCCTACCATCACCTAAAGCTATCAGACCACTTCCCATGCATCGCCTGCAACCCCACGACAAGTTGCAATGTCTCCTTTAGGTTTTACGCAGTTTTGAGGTATCAGCTATCTTTTTGAAGCAAACAAAGGCTAAGTCAGCTAAAATGTTGCTCTTTCTAAGGGAGCAGCTTTTCTTTTTTACCCACCGGCGAAACCATTGATCTTTGTAGGCCAACAAACACTCGAGCTATAGTTGTTGAAGAACAAGTTGTCACTGTCTGAAATATGATGATGGTAAAGCTTTTCAGTGCATTTATCAGTGATCCAGATTTCTGATAATAACATGCTAAACAGAACTGACGAAATCATATCTTATTTAAAGTCTATATAGAAACATCAGACGGCAGCAGTTCAAATCTGACACCAACATGCATGGTGATCTCAGGTGAACAGATGTGCTACTGCTCTTTCCAACATCAACTGCAGATAGGTTCTACCATATGTGGTGTAGCTTTAAGCATGATATGAGCTTATATCAGGCTTCGTCTGTCGATTCTAACACCATCTTCAGTTAACTTTTGAGTGCAACCATTACCGTGCTTCTTGTATATAGCTGAATGTTATCTTTTGAGTGCCATGACAGCCAGCAGTCTCACATAGAGGTACATCTTCTGCCTTCTGCTTCCAGGGCAAAGGAAAATTTTACATCCAGTACCTAGAAGAAGCTTGTAATGGCTATACATTCATAATCGATATGAAACATGTTCTAAGTTGTCTGCAAATGCTGCTTATTCTAGATGATGATGATGATAGGAAGGTAGAGAGTCTGCTATGTCTCATGGTGATCTTGATGGTGGTGTTCTGATGCGGTGTTCCTTTTGTGGAGAAGCATCAAGTTTGGGATTGCTGCATGGAGAGAAGTTCTGAGAGCATTTGCAGATGATTCTGAGCTTGCCATTTGAAGGTGGCTATACTGCTGGGGTTCCACTTTCGATGCAGCGGCCATGTATGATGCAAGTATTGCCACTGGATGGTGACCATGTGGCACTTCACTGTGATCGTACGAGTAAGCATTTGGTGTCTCCAAATGGTAGTAGGGACTGTAGGTGATTGCACTGTTCTCCAACACAACACCATGATCCTTCAAAGCTTCTTTCTCTTTGCTCCTCGGAAGAACATCCAAGTTGACAGCTTTCGGCATCATGCTCGTGCCTTCCGCAACGTTGCTGCTAAAGATATCTTCGGTTGCCAAACTAGACGATGATGCCAATCGTTGAGCTTTGTCTCTGTGAGTGTACTCATCATCATCACCAACGGCGTTGCCGGAGTAAGCTTGAGCCGAACCTGTCACGTGAGAGTTCGCCACGGGCTGAGGAAACCGAAAGAGATTTCCCGGTAGCATTTCGAGTGGGGGAAGCTTATCGATCTCATGCTGAGCAGCACTGAGAAGCCAATCCACAACTTTGCTAGGTTGATTGAAGCCGAGCTTCTCTTGAAGGTCATACAATTGAATTGCTGTAGGCACCGAAAGCCTCACGCGCCGATCCCTCAATCCTCTTACGGTCGTGACCTTGCTGTGCCTATCTTTCCCTCCAAAGGATCGCGAGACTCGAACAATTCTTGGATTGTTGTGTGCCGTCCATGATCTCAAACTTGTTTGAGCCTTGCTCTCGCTGGTGCCGACATCTTGCCCGGTGAGTTCCCCTTCTTCTCTTGAACTACGGATCATCTTAAGATATCCTAGACATCAGTTACTAATCAATTTAGATGGTTTGTGTAGCATGTCAAAGCACGAAACAAGTCTAGTATATACAACATACTCTATCAAGCATCATCAATCTGGAAATTTATTAGTTTAAGTTGCTCTTTAAGACTCTTTTTTCATGAATATATGGAAGAACAGATATAAAACAAAAGAGAAAGTGAGGATCAGAGGGACACTAATTAATTAGATTTTGGTTTACTTCCAATGAATCTAGATCTCGACAAGAAGAACATGAGCTGAAGAAGCTACTTTGCAACACTTAAATCTTTGGATAAGTAGATCAAAGATGACATCTTTTATTCGTCTCATCTATCCAAGGAGAATCCAGAATTAATACATATATCTATTTCTTTCCCTCGATCAAGAAAGAACATATAAATATCTTGATCATACCTCTTTGATCAACTTAGTAGCGAAGAAGAGTGAGAATAACTTACTTAGGAACGCAAAATCTCCACAAAAATTCTTGAGTTCAGTCGAGAATCGTCTGTTCAAGACTTGTTGCAGAATCTGAGAGTCATCAAGCAAGCTCTCACCTTCAATCTCCTCTTCAGATTAGATAGGATTTCAACTCCAAACCCATCAGCAGCTCGATCGGGCTGTGACTGACTTCTGATGCTGGAGAGACGCCGGATCTGCACGAACCCTAGAAAAACAAAAAGAAAAAGGTGTAGTCCATTTGCAAACATGTGGTGGATACTTATGCCCATCGAATGGACAGGCAAGTCACTGTTTTTGTCCTTGTACATCACACACATCTTGCAACCACTGCTTTATTTACGAGGGTAAGTTGGTCTAATGTAAGGAGCCATAGATGTTTCACTCTTGTATTTACTTTCATCCCTCACAATCATCTGTGTTAGAACAGCAGTCACTCTTCTTCACTCTTTCCTCATGGACAGCTTACTCGAATTATGCATGCTCATGTCAAGAAAACCAGGAAAAAGAAATAATTATTCTGAAGCCATATGATCACTTTTTCTCTCTCTCCTGTGCATCATATGTACATAGAGAAAAGTTATATTTGGATCGACCATGTTCCTATTTCTGTGTATATGCATGTAGGTAAAAAGAATTTGCAGGTAAAGCATGCATACTTGAAACCCTAAGAAGGTAGCAGATAGACCAGGGACCATCAGAACCTCTTTAAGACATCTACCAAAGCTCATGGACCACCAAGTTTGCCAGCCTTCCTTGGCTAGACAACTCTGTGCAAAGCAAATGGTGGCCAGTGCAAATGGTTGAAGGCTGCCAAGAAGAGATCGACATCCATAATGGCCCCTGCATCCACCACATCGGATCGCATTCAGCATCTTGCACCGAGCCGTGAAGCATTTGCTAAGATGAGGTCTCCTCTTTCAATCTCATCGCACGGTTGACTAAGGTTCTTTGTTTCCAGCAGAAAGAGAGCGATGTTCTCAAAGCGTCTAGAATCATCCTGAAGGCTTCTCGATCGAGAGGTGAGATGTTTCATCGTATACTCTCATAGTAGCAGCAGGAGTCTCGTTGGTTCATCTGCTTCTTCGAGCTTTCAGTGTTTCCACGCATGTATACATCTGCAAGTACGCTAACTAAGCGTACATCTAAATGTATCTAAGCGAGGGTTAAAAGGACTAAAAAAGGCTCTTACACAAAGTCGAATATGGATGTTCTCCTCCAGAGGCACACAACTGCAACATACAATCTGCAGGAGAAACACTGAGCAGCAGTAGCATGGCTCCTTAATCCCTGCCAGCCGATCTGAGGAAACAAGAGGCATAAAAAGAGAGGAGTTCATAACGGCTCTTTCTCACCTTATCTACAGAGAAACCCAGCAAACTCGATGCCAACTGCTAGTCTTGTTTGGAGAAGAAAGCAAAGCAAAGTTCACCACGCAGAAGCCTTTCGCCTCTCTGGGGGGAGGAGGGGGGGGAGCCTGAAAAGACGAGGGTGTACTGATCTGAATTCTGAGACCCCAGCTGTCACATGCCAATCGTTCTAGGGTTTTGCAGTGATGCATTTAGGGATAAGATTAGGGTGCCGGATTGCTGCAGAGGGAGAAGGTGGGTGGTCCAGAAAGAAAGCAGTGAAAGGGTGCGTCAGAATGCTGCATGCAGTGTGTCCTGAAACTGAGGCAGACACCAGCAGATCCAACACTGGCAGCACAGCAGCCCTTTTGTGCGCCTCCCCACCCAGCAACCCCCCCTTAACCTGCATCCTTCGATCAGTTCTTCATTCTATTAATCTAAATCATGTTAATAACAGCGTTTTGCTTTTTTGGTATGCGACAGGAAATATACAATCAATTAGTTAATTATCGTTCATTACACAAACAACACATAAAATTCATGAAAGAAAAATGTTCAAACTACCTATTACTCAATGTGGATAGGAGTCCAAGGGACTGTTCGAATTGTTTATAAGAATTTTCAATATTCACAAGAGTCCATAACAATTAAAAATTAACTTAAGTGTTGAAAGAATTAATTTAGAAAGTCTCTTCAGACTTTAATCTTTAAGACATTTTTTAACTCAAACAATATATATATATATATATATATATATATATATATATGAATTGGGATCACATCAATGATATTTTTCTATAAATATCAACCACATGCGTTGGATCGGATCAAATCGATTTGATCATCTCGATCCATGTTCAGTCCATCTCAAATCGGATCAGATCGAATGAGTTACCGTTCTTTTTGGGTCTATATTGTGATTCCCTATCCAAAAATAATCGGGTCGGGTAGGACAACTTCAGACGTACGCATCCGCCCACCTGAGATTAAATAATGATAATAAAATAATAATAATAATATAATAGCGGTGCCCTTTTTAAAGCTCTGCGCGCTCTTCCGCCCTCGCCACGGTTATTAGGGCTCCCGTGAAAGCGAAGCTCTTCTCTCCCCGTTTGCCCCGATCTTTTGACGTCTCCAAGAAGGTAATTACCTTTTTTTTTCCACCCACTTTGATCCATGCATTTGCTTCCCTAAATTTGTCCATCGGAAAAGATTCCGGCTCGATTGATTTCTCCTCTGTATATTTTTGGCCTCATTTCTGGTCTTTCTCGTTTAGATTTCGCTACGATTGATTATTTTTTATACGGTGGTCCTTGTTTGGTTCTTTCACGTGTTCTGAGAACGAGACTGAGAAAAAGGGACGATTTCTGGGTGGGGTTTGGAGTGTTCGGTCGGATTGCTAGCTTGTTTGGTTCATCCTCTCTTGATAAATGCTTTGGACAGAGGATTTGAGCTACCGGGTTTAAGTTTTGGTGGTTTAGGGATTTCGAACTCGTTGTATTTGGTGTTTTTAGGGGTTTAGGCTTTTGCCGATGGGGCTTAGGAGGAGGGGGAGGAGAGAGACGTGGGAGGTCACTCTATAACCCTTAAAAGAAAAGAACCGGACTGCATCGTCCGTGATGGTCCGCGTCTGGGTAGGCCAAATGGTGTTCCATGTTGGAAGGAATTATTATATCGCCAGGCATTGTCATGTCTATTCTTTTACTTCTCTAATTGTTCTTTTTGAAGCATGGAGACTGTAAAAGATTTTTATCCTCTGCTTGGGATATAATGTATGCATGCATACATACATATATTGTGTATCTACACATGTAGAGAGAGGCTTTGCCACTTCGACGAATTCCTAGTAACTGTTATTTGTGTAGTCTTTGTCTTCCAGTTTTAGTAGTTCCAAGTTTGATAAATAGTTTTAAGCTCAGTTGTCCCCCACAAAAAAAGCTGCAATACTTAACCAGTAAGGTATCATGCAACTACTGACTTTAGTTCTTTATGTTGCTCTCATATTCACACATTTTCAGGTTAGGTTATGAAAGTTGGTCCAGTGCCAGCACCAATCCATCTGCCTACAGCTAAGGGAAAGGTGGCTCCAAAGGACCCTGAGGCACCAGTGGTTGAGTCTACAATGCCTGCTTGTGCCACTGAATATTTGGTTTCTAGTAGCAACATGTCCTAGCGTTCTAATTCTCTAAAGTTGTGATATCATATTTATATTATTCTAATGTCTGAATTTTCTAACTCAGAAGAAGGCCATTCCATCTATATTCAGAGCTCGCCTCTCAATGCGAAGGTTCATCAAGTCAAGGAAGAGTTCAAGGAATTTGAATTTATTAAACCTGGTGGTGTCCAAGTTAGAGACCACAAATGCATGTTAGAAATTCTCAAATTTTACAACGCACATCTGTTTGAGTGGTTGCTGACTTTTTTTTTCCACGCCCTTGTTACTTGCAGATTGAGCACTTTAGTATTGGCTTTGTTGAGTTCAAGTCACTTAAATCCATGGAAGCTGCATTTGAGGTATGGTAAAATGACCGTGTTCAGAATTTGTATTCATTTCCATGATTAAGCTTTTCTATAGCAAGTGCCTATGAACTTTGAAGAAATTGGCGAGATTGTCTCTTATTATTTATCAGATGGTCTTGATTCATTCCTCAATTTTATTTGGATGTTGTTTGCAACAAGGCATTACTCTCCTGGGGCACAATGACCAACTATAACTGGCTCATGTAGCCACCAGTGATGCCACATCACAGGCACCACCAACATGCCAGTTCTGCAAAGAATTGAAGTATTATGGTGTATTCGTACCTTTTATTTCCATATCTCACCAGATGAAGTCAGTTGCCTTTTTTATTTTGTTATTTAAGGAACACCATGCCAGTGATACCATGTCTTTCCGTATCTCACCAGAAGACTTAATTGATTAATCATGCTAAGTATTTGTTTGGTATCATCTTGATTTTTCATTTTCTAAAAGTTGGACACCTTTGTTATATTTTCACTTTGTTTTTATTCTTCTAAATAGAAATAAGTTTAGTGAATAAAAGAAACTGGATAGAACATGAGAAGCAAAGGGTCTGAAAAAGTTATCTGCATGGGAATATTACTTGCAATCCTCATTGGTCATGGTTACTTGTCTCCCTTTTGAATTTTTTGGTAGGTGAATTTTGTTTTCCTTTCGAAAGAACTGAGAAAATCATATGACACAAAAAACAAAAACATCACTATCAAACATATGCATGTCTGGATTTCAAATTTCTCTTTTGGGAAAACAGGATACTTGTCTATGCCAGAAATTACCTAAATATATATGGGAAAATAACTATCATGTGAACATAAGTTCTGAACAAGGTGACAGTAGCCATAAACCTGAATATATGGGAAATAACTATTATGTGACCATATGTTCAGAACAAGGTGACAGTTTTCATAAACATGCAACTTCCCTTAAACATTTGATGCACTTTGATTGCTTGTCTGACTATCAAGAAGTATTTAATATAATTTTATACATGTAATGAACAATTTATTAACTTCTGGAAAGTTGAAACTGCAGTCACCTAGCACGAGAACCAGTATTTGTAGCCCTTTTTTTAGCGGAGTGCAGACTTGGTGATAACCTCTTCGTAAACTTCCAGTTCTCACCATGGACTTTGCTGCTGGTCATATTTGTTCCTGTTTATTTGTTTGCATAGAGAATCTAGTTACTCTATGTTACCATCCCATTTTCCAGAACTTGAGCTAGGAACAGCATGTGCAGATCTTAGATGAGTTTCAGATGTCCCAATTCTTTGTCCTTTCTGTAATGTTCTATTCAATGGAAAGGGTCTTTCTGGGAGATCTCTCACTGAGTCACCGTGAGGCTATCTATAAATTTTGTGCAAGCTAATCAACAAACCATGATCACTGTCCTTGAATATATTAATTAATCATTCTATAATTTTCTTATTGCAAAAGATCGCATACTGTTTCTGTCAAATTGATGGTAAAATTAGTTGTTCTTCCTTTGTTTCTGATGCATTACAGTCTGATACTTATGACTGTTTGCTTCTTCAGTTGCTAATGGTGTGGCCACCAATAACAGCAATGGTAGTGGAGGAGAGGATACTTCCAAATGGGGAGAGGTCGATTCAGAAATGGCAATTTCAGGGGATGTAAAAGCTTTGGGGTCAATATGGGCTCCAGGGGAAATGACTTTGTAATCAGGTTGAGTACTCTGGTTGTGACTGAGGGCCACCATACCAGGGCAGTAATGGTTATCACCAATGAGTCTTTCGGAATGGTGGACCTAAACAACTTGCTGTTACTGCATAAAGAATATTTGTCCCCTTGTTGAGACCCCAATCTTTTGGTATTAGAATTTGTCATTTGTTGCGGTACATTACCTGTGAAGTCATGATTAAATTTCATTGGAGGTTCTTCTTGCAGGGTGTAATCGAAGAGATCCTCAAGCTTAGTTTGTTCCCACACTTGAAAGTTCCTAAGGTAAATCAGTATCGTTCTGCTGTTGCTTCCTGTGGATCCACCAGTGCATTACTAGGAGAAAAGCTTTTGCCACAGGTACCACTCCAAATCTCCTAATTTCTTGATCATTAATGTTTTTTTTTTTCTTGGTATCAAGATTAATTTTAGAATGAATTGTGCTGGATCTCAAATATGCATGAGCATCTTGAGCTTGCAGATTCAGTGTTTCTTATATCTAACTCTCATACAATGTTGTCTTGTACTGTCTTGTATCTTGTGGGAAACCCTCTCCCGAGAGGGCAACCTGAGCCCAGCAAATAGAAAGCTCGAAAACCACATCACTATGGTTGTTTGATGATATTAATTAAAAGAACACTGAGACTAAATGTAATATATAAACTATGCTGATGTGCCAATTTTGCTCTTGATGGTTCCTGTAACATTTTTCTATGGATTAATTGCAGAGTGTTGGCCTGTAGATGAGACAAACAGGATGAGGATGTTTATTGGAGTCTTTGGCACACATCAGGGCTCTGTTTGGAGGAGTCTGCTCAATGCAAATGTCAGGTTAGGATATCTAATCTCCATGTGATTGCACCATCACCTCATCTTGCGAGTAAATAATTCTAAGTTGGTCTAATCCAGAGGTTCTAGATTAATTGCATCCTTAATTTTCGTTAATGTTGATGTCTTCCATCGAAGTCCATAAATCTGCATTTTTCTTAGCTGATAACATAGTGGAATCAATTGTACAACATATATTGCGCCGTTGACTGAGTCATTTTGAAATCTCATTCCATAATTTTTGTTCTTCCTGGGTGGTGGTGATTCCAGTCAACCACTAGATAACAAAGTTCATTGATTGGTTAGTATTCTAATCCCTCTCATGCTAATGAACGACGCATCAAACTTTATTAGATGCTGGTTTAAGTGGATTAAAAGATCGACATTGTTGATCTGTGCACTGGCAACAAATCCACTGATTGATGAGCAAATCCAATGACTGAAGGTAGGATAATATAGATAATCTCATGATAATGCTACTTTATGAGCAATGACGGACAACTTGCCGACCTTTTCCCAACTGTGTCCCTATCAGTGCATTCATCAGGCAATAATTCTCCTGGTTATCTCATCCGTAAGTTGGCATCCTTCTGTTATTCATATTATCAGCTCTTCAATGAAGCTATTTACCATCAGCAAATTAAAATTTCGAATCGAGTCGTTTTCTATTTTAAAGCTTACGTTTGTGGTTTTCATGGATATATATACATTCTTTTCCAATAATTCATTCGTATCAGTTATTTTCTCACCCTACAGAATTGCTTCGTATCTTTACTTAAGCTACGACTATAAACACGGCGACAACTAGGGTGAAGCGAGGAGCACTTGAGACAGAGAGACTGCTATTGTGGCTGAACCAACCCGTACTCGGTCGGGGTGATGTGGCCTCTTTCGAAACATGGGACCCTCACAACGACCTCGTCCGCCAGTGGGATCAGGTAGCGTGAACCCTTTTCATTTTTCTCTGGTGATTCAGCACCACTTAGTATCAGCTACAGTGATGAGGGGGAGCCGGACCGCGACGGACGGACACGTGTCGTAATGCCCTCCACGAAACGTAGACCTCGGACAGCGCGAGGCCACGTCATCGGCTCTGGCGCCAGGCGAGAGGCGTCGCGCCGCTTGGGTGGCGTTAATGCGGACTTCCCTTAAGCCACGTGCGACACTTCCCCCCCGGGGTCAGGACACGTGTCCTCCCCGGTTCCGGCGCCGCGCCCTACCTTACACGTAGGGGCATTTTGGACATCACAAACACTCCTGGAGAACATGACCCTCTGGCTTCCCCTCTCTGCCGCCCGTCTCTTTGTCTCTCATGTTTGATGGCGTCCCTTCGAGTCGTATACGAGACTGCATCTTCGTGTACCCTCTCTAATATATCTGATGATTCTGAGCTCCAGGGGGTTCAGAGACCTCTTTTTCGTGTTCTTTTCTCTGTTTCTCCTCGTCCCATATCTTCTCTGCTTGTCCTCCTATTTACCTCTAAACTTCGAGTCGTAGCCGACACCACCTTACGGGTTTGAAATTAATAGATAAAAAAGATCAAAACTGTGAGAAAAAACGTTCGCTTTTTGATCGGAAATTTGTGTCTTTTGTTCCGCGGTTTATTATCTGATCTTATGATGGAAGTAGAGTTGGTGAAAGGGGAGGCGGAGCTGGAACGTCAGGCGTCGGTTATCGAGAGTTCTCCGAGGGATTTGCTTCATAGATTGTCCGGAAACAACTGCTTCAATGAGCAGCGGGAGGTTCCGAGCGGGGAGTCCGATGAGGTCGAGCTCAATCTCAACCTCGGCCTCTCCCTCGGCGGATGCTTGGGGGCGGACCCGAGGGGGAAGAAGCTGATTCGGTCATCGTCGATCGCGTCCTTCTCGTCGCTTCCGAGGGAGCACGAGTTCTCTCCGGGAACCCCGACCATGGTGAGGACGAGCTCGTTGCAGACGGAGACGGAGGAGAAGAGGAGGAAGATGAAGGAGTTGCAGGGCTCGAGACGGTTGGAAGTGAAGAGGAAGAGATTGGAGAAGAGGAAGTCGATCAAATCATGTAATCCGAAATCAGATGTGGGTATGGACGGAGGAAAGAGTTTGGCGGCACCCTGCACAGTCACCGGCCTCCTCAGCCTTCCGATCGGTAGCCATTTCAGTGGGCTGTTCAGTGTAGCCACTCCTCCAGGCCTACGGCCGTGGACGTCAGGGTCTAAGAGGACCGCAGCACAGGGGTCCGAGCTCGAGAACCAGACGCCTGCTCAAGGTACTGCATCCTTGTTGGATTTTGGTGAATTCCTGCTTGTTATCCATCGTATCGATGATGTTTTATCCTCTTTGTTATCTATCTATTTTATTGATGATGAGTTGCTGAGAAAGTAAGTGTTTCTTTGTTACTTTTATTATATAGGGATAAGGGAATTTATTTATCTTATAGTGGGTAGAAGGCAAAATTCTTGAGGTTGATAGTCGTTTAGTTATGGTATATTCATGATGGGCAAAAATTATGCATCGGGTGCTTTCTACAACATTACATTGTTTGAAGTATGATGCTGTCTAAATTCTGTGTTATTAGTGTTTCTTCTCTATTAACACTGGCTGAATGTATGTTTTGGGTAATTCATGTTGCTAGTTTCTTTCTAAGTATCGATTTGCAAGTCATTTTAAGTTTTAGTAGGTCTACATTCCTCAACTGGACTAATTCTCAAGCTAATATATCTTGTATGATTACCTTAATTGGTATCATGATATACACAATTTATATTTCAAGTTACTCTGACAATTTCCTTTTGATTAACTCCCAACACTATTTTATAATTCAAACACATATTATTGTTCATGTTAGCAGACTGTAGATTCTGCCAAACAGATAGTACTGATAACAAGTTCCATGTTTTGCCATATGTTGTTGTTTTTACGTAAGTGCTGTTGTAATATGTTTATATAATTAATAGGAAATCTTAGGTTATCGTCGAAGATACTATAGACCATTAACGACAACATCAATTATTTGATCATGTTACATGTAGATCCTTCAAATTATGATTTGTAATGACAAGTTCCACTTTTTCATCATAGATTCCGATATCATTGTATAATTGTACATCAAACAGGGAGTAGCAACAGCAAGTTCCCTTCTTCTTTCTTTTCATCATATCATCATTTGAAGATACTTCAATTTATGTGTTCTAATGACAATTTTCATCTTTTTGTCATATTTTCTCATTTTATTGTTTGAATATACTTCAAACGGGAGGGTGCGACGACAACTTTAATTTCTTAGCCATATCACTATCCGAAGATACTTTAAATCTGGAGTCGTAATGACAAGTTTCACCTTTTCGTCCTGGATTCTTATATCATTGTCTGCATAGTAGTGACAAGGCTCATTATTTTTGACATAGAATTTGGCTCATACTTCATTGTTAGCGATGAAAATGATGAATAGAGAACCTTGACTATCATCATATAATGTCACTATAGTATAATAGTTGCACTTTTCTAGAATGCTACTGATTTTTTTTTCTTGAAAAGGCGGCTGTTATATGCTATCTCTTGAAATGTAAATTTACTGTTGTTATTAATCTTTATCTGGGGAAAGAAATGTAGTAGAAAATATTAATATTGTACCATTTGGAGATTGTCTTCTATTTTATTTAATTAGTCTACTAGAATTGGTGGTAAGAAGTTTCCGATGCAAAAACATGATCTTGGTGCCGATGCTTCTTCAATATTGTTTTTTTTTTTTTTTTTGGTAAGAAAAGAAAAAGAAATTAACTTCTTCTCCTTTCTCTATTTTATCAGGGTTCAACCTGCCTGCTTTTAGCAGTACTGTAGATTTCAATGACACGGCAACAGTGCAATCAGTTTCTGCTCACAAGACTGCGATTGCCATTACTCCCATTGGCGGAGAAGAAGACCCTTTGATGAGGAAGAAGAAGAAGGTAAGATTAACCAGGGATGCAAGTCTGGGGAGGAACATGATAGGGGAGATGCCATGTGTGTCCACCAGGGGAGATGGCCCAAACGGGAGGAGGATCGAGGGTTTCCTCTACAAATACAAAAAGGGAGAAGAGGTAAGAATAGTATGTGTCTGCCATGGCAGCTTCCTAACCCCAGCTGAGTTTGTTAAGCATGCAGGAGGTGGTGATGTAACCCACCCTCTGAGGCATATCGTCGTCAATCCCATGCCATCATCAGCCTTAATGAGTTTAAGATGATGATTTACCTATGAAAGATGGATGAATGTTACTTGCAGGTACTTTGAATGTTACTTGCCTTGTGGAGGAGAGTTGGTAAGAAGTCTTTGGGGGTAGGAGCTTTACAGGCAAGTACTTGAAGCTTTTTATGGATATCTATCTATTGCCGGCCGGCCGGCCTTCCTTCTTCTGGCATGGAGGAGGCAGAGTTCTTTATGAGGGCCTAATGAGTCCTTTCTTTGCCTTTTCGTTTCTTTTCTTTTCCACTCCCTCAGCAGGAAGAAATCTCTTGAGAAATTGATGTATGCAAAAATGAAGAACTGAGTTAAGGCACAAAGTAGTCAAAACGAGGAGTCTCAATTATTGATCCTGAGGCATGGGACTGAGTTCAAACCATAACAATCGTTTGAGCTAATATGGAAAGATCATTCCCACCTTTGAGCTAATATGAAGCATGCTGAACCTCTTAGTTTGCAGTAAAATATGATGAAAAATGAAAAGCTTAACAATCCCTTTTATAGGGTCGAGTAACCCTTTGGACTTTACCATCGGACCTTTGTTTACTTGGATGGTTCGTTCGGTAAGAGGGATGACGTACTCGTCTTTGATTTGATCAATGACGATTTGACTGACAGAATCATAATCTCATCGAATCCTCGATGTTCGGCTAAACACTCACATGGAGATCTTTTGATTGGCCAAAGGAAAACCAATCATCAGATAATGATTTTAAAACTATCATTATATCGAATCGTATTATGTCAGTCGTCATAATCAAGGTGCACCAGAGGCAATTGTGTATGCTAGCACTTACTTGAAGCAATGATGACATAAGTAAACCATGAAGCCAGCCCTTTGACTTTGACATGATCGAATTTGATCATGAATCATCCTTTGGCAAAAGAATTTCGTTCGTCCTTGATGTAGCCAAATTCAACCATGAAGTGTTTTTCAATTTTGACATGACTTAATTCAAATATGAAACAGCCTTTGACTTTGACACAAAGACATAAGTAGGTCCTCCACCAAGCAAAGATATCATGACACATCGAAACACCTAATGCCACGTCTTGCCTCAATAGACAATTTTGTTAGTTTGGCATGGCGATGAAATGTTATGCCCCCATATTAGCACTAACTCGATGCCACCTCAAACATCCATTCATCTCAATCCCAACACATCTGACTCGCCATCTTCTTGGCCCTACGTGTAGTAACCATAATACCTAACTCCTCGTAACCATAACACCTCAACTCGAAAGATTCTACATAACCATAACTCCTGGGCTTCTTATAAAATAACTTCAATTGCACTCCTTAGATGACAATTTTGAGTACACAACAATGTTGTGGAATCCTCTGGGTTCTTATAGGATCTTATGTGGAATCCTCTGGGTTCCCTAACACACTGGACTTGTGATAAGCTTGAACACAAGACTCAGATTAGCTTCAAACCTCGGACGTCTCATCGATTGTAACACAAAGTCAACAATGTTGTATGGGCATCCTACGACCACAACATTTATAATGTGTAAAACAATGTTGTTTCTATATTCCATTCTAAATTTACTGAGTGTCGTAATGTTTCTCATCTTGAAAAGAATACAGGGTCACGAATCCATTGAAATATTTAGATGTGGCATTTGCTATTTCCTAATGTGAATCTATGGTGAGAGAATGATCCAAATGACCAAGCAAAGATAAAATTTAAAAAGATTCACATACAAGGAACAAAAAATATATGAAAGATGGAGGAGTAACTTGATATATGAAACATGCCATGAACAATAGTATTAAGTATTAGACAAACCTGTTAAATCCTCATTGCATCGGAACAAGAGAATGATGCCTCTTTTCTGGGCGGTTCAAATTCTTCAATCATTTATCGCACACGATGCGAAAGGCTGTGGCTGAAAAAGAAAAAGTTGCATAGCATAAAAGCGAGGCTGTCGACCATCAGCCTTAGCCCGTAAGAGCTGATGCTCCTGAGATGATCTCTATCAGCTCTGTGGTA
Source organism: Musa itinerans (assembly GCA_001649415.1). Classification (NCBI taxonomy): domain Eukaryota; kingdom Viridiplantae; phylum Streptophyta; class Magnoliopsida; order Zingiberales; family Musaceae; genus Musa; species Musa itinerans. Next base: position 305,627 of record LVTN01000289.1, on the reverse strand, counting down.
ATCGAAGCTTGGCGAGTCCTTTATGCGAGGAAGTTTGTGTATCAGAGAGCCAGAAAGATTATGTATGTAGAGAGATAAAGACCAACCTGTTGTAAGTCAGTGTAAGGCGGTCAAGCATCTCACCAGCATTCCTACTTGAGCTATCCATAGCTGACATACGGGCTCCCAGCTCGCTACATGCATTTTCCAGGACTGCACTAAATAGAACCTGAAGCAACACAAACTTCAGTTCACACATAAAAAAGCCACAGAAGCATTACAGACATGTTTTTCTTTAAAAGGATGATATCTATATTCTCTGAGTCTCGAGTTTAGTAAAAGTCACAATAATAAGGAAACTTCAGTTCCCCATGCACGTTAAAGCTGTGATTTGCTATGAGTTTGGTAACACTATGAACAAAATAATTGCAAAATCTACAGTAGACTATAAACAAAAAACAGAACATCAAAATACTGAAAAGAAAGGCCTTACACAAGAAAATTAGAATTCTGCAAGATTCTGCAGGATTTCAGCTTTGGTCTCGCCCCCTTCGATTTCATAAGAGTCCAAATCCCCAAGCTTCCCTCCTGACTCTTTCTCCAGTCTGAATACAATGAGGGCAAATAACTTGCACTTTTGAAAAATGTCTGGGAAAAATGACTCGGACTACATATTCAAATAACTCAAATCACCTCAGGGGAAAGTATTGTTGAAACAGTTGGCAGAAAGGACACAACAGAGTGCAAACTTGTTGTAAATAATCCTCAAAGCATCATACTCCACATTCTTCAAGATATCGTCCGCGAGAACAGAAACCCGAAACGTCAGCAAAAGGTGACATGCAGAATATGCAGGTCACACCTGTCCATTTTGTCCAATCAAAACCAACGCTTTTATTTTTGGGGTTTAGCGAAAACGCTCCATCTGAACTTATTTTCACATTTGCTTTTTAAAATATCTAAGTAATAAATGGTGCCTAGTGATAACAAGTAAACAAATCAATCTCCATATCTGTACTGCAGCCATCTCAAATGCTTTGATGATATAAAAGGAGCTAGTAGATTATATAATAAACAAAGAAGGATGATACAACACTGAAGAACATAAAACAGAACCATACATGATAACACCAATATCACAAAAATTAATCTCAACCATCCACCTCATTTATAACTGGTGGATCAACAGTCATAAAGGCAAATCCTATGCAGAAGTATGCATTTCTGAAAAAGGGATATTTGAAAGAAGTGTCTAAAAAGTACCACCTAGAAGTTTCAATGAGTAACTATATCTGTTGCGAACCAGCTTGTGGTTTTTGACATTTGTCTTTCATAGATAGGACAGTTTACAACGCAAATGGACAAGTTGAGAACCTAAACTAACATGCAGCTGGTGTAACAAGTTCTAATGTAAGAAACATACAATAGCAGTGAGAGATCACCAACAAAAAAAATTGGTTTGCATATCATCTTAATTGACCAATGACGGGAAGAGATGAAGCATAAGCCTTCAGTTTTAAGTTAAGCCTGGCCATAACTATGACTCCTACGATGAGGAAAATGAATGCAACTTCCATCACCCTTAGTCCCTCACACGTTCAAATGTCTTTTTGGCAGTTTAAAGCTAGATCTTTATTATTAACACAATTCAAGGAAACTCAAAATTTTACAAGAAGTCAGCTGAATTTTTCCGACTGAAGAAATGACAGCTATAAATAAAGCTGACCTGAGTATAATTGAGAGGATTCTTTTGCAGCTCAGTAATGTTCATCTCGATGCTGTTTTTTGAATCACGCATCAGTTGAACCTTCCCTTTCTCTCCCAAAATGACATATTTAGTGTCCTTTTCTGGACCTGATGGCAACAGCAAGAACTGAAATTAGAATTCCAAGAAAGTCTAGCTACTTAGTTCTGAGCCCATAGATGATGGTACCAGAAGTCAATTTGTAAAGAGCCTTGCTCACTCTGACTGATGTAGAGTTGATGCCTCCACAAAGACCCTTGTCAGACGTAATAGTCACAATAACATTCTTCTTCACATCCACACCTAAAATGCAACAAGTCATAGAGAACATAGTCAAACTAAGAAATGATGATAATATCAGCATAAAACAGTGAAGTGGACACAGACGACAAGCTGATTTAGACCAAAATCAAGCAGGTAGAAGTCAAGCATCAAAAGAAAAAAAAAACAATGATTCCAAGATTGGCATGAAAGGATAAATGAGTAATAAAAAAAACATGTTGACAAGGAAACCATCATCACAGTATTTGCAGATCTCATAAGCAAAAACCCTTCCTTGAAATGTTGTAGCATTATAGTAAATTTACATACTCACTCACAATTCATCTACACAAAGAACAAACAGAATTTGCTGAAAAAGCTATATATAAATTTTTTGAAACACATAATTTATAACCTTTTAAGATTGCTGTTTTCCTGATTACCAATCCCCACCTCTAAAACCTTCTTCCAAAAGGACAAATAAGCATATATCAAATGCAAACACCAAGCCTTATTCATTCTGTTTCTTGAATTTAGTACGGTTGAAGCTTGCTTCCTACCTGAATGGAAGACTATGCCAACCAGCTCCACAAATTTCCATTATTTCTTATCCTCCAAATCTCAATCTCCACAAGTTGTCATTAAGCTGGTCGTTGTCATTGCTTCCTGGCATATTCCAACAATTTACCAAGTGCACTAGTTCTTCCACTCTTCTTAAATTCTCTGACAAATTTGTTGTATAAAACATAACTACATAGCCTAATCTTGTGACTGCACAAATATGTTAGCCTAAAATTAGTCTTATGATCATATCCAGGTGCCCAAGATAGAACTTAAAACTTATCCGATTCATAAAAATATTAAAACCGATGATACTCTGGGATAAAAAGAAATAAAACCCATACTTATGACGATCTCCTCAGTGTTCTGCATGATCAGAAATATATTTTCTAAGAATGATTGAATTATGGACCAATAAATGAAACAAGCAAAAGGGTCAAAAATGAAAATATACAAATGGCAATTATGACTAAGAAGAAGATACTAAAAGTAATAACTAGGTGAGTTAGAAGCGCTTAAGTAAGAGTTTCCTTACAACTAATGGTTCTACAATCATCAATGAACTAAAATAATGGACGACTGGAAGCATACTAGGATTATCCCCAAGAAGTGCAGTAAATGGCTGCCAAAAGGCACGGGAATTTTCAGTTCTGACTTGAACAGCTCGTAGCTTTGATACTGCCACCATCTTCATTGCCTTAGTGATTTTCTGAATGTTCTTAACACTCTTCATTCGGTTTCTGACTGCAAATAGATGAATGTAGTGAGGTAATAAAAGCTTGTATTGGCTGATTTCTTTGGTTTTCAATAAGAGAAAAAATAAACAGCGGGATAATAGAATCTTTTACCAGCTTGGGTTGAAATCGATCGTGCCCCCATTGGCCCCAACTCGCTGCTGATTGGCAAACAAGTTAATCATGTGATGGTAGATTTCATGTAATAAAAATAATAGTTCACAAATCAAAACAGGTTCAAGTCACAGAAACTTGCACGTGCTTTACAAATCTTATAACATATTTTTGGGAATATCTAGTACATTTGACTGGGAGGAAGAAGAAGCTCCCAATTAGGTCACCTGTAGAAATACTAGCAACTGATGGATAAAATAAGAAACATGAATGAGAAAAGTCAACGCAGTTTCAGGCTTCCAGCAAAATCTAACATGGAAATTTTTTAGACAATGAAATAGTTGGCAAAAAGAAAATTCCACCAAGTTCAGAATACAGACTCTGTCCAGATATAGGTTAATTACAACACGGTCATAAAGTAGTGTCAAACATTAAACTTATCCACAATGGCTCATTGATAACAATGCTTTTACGTGAACATAGCAGAATTGCTCTTTGATTGATCAAAGCCTTTTCTTAGCCATTTGTTGGTCACAAGCCACCAGAGAACAACCAATTAATGGATCACTTAGCATTTCACTTGGTATAATTACAAGAAGGTCCAACTCCTGTTCCACAAACTCATTAGATAAAGCAATGTGAAAGGTTGGGCAACTACGTTCAAAACATATAATTGATAGCTACAAATTGGCCGAGCGCAAAACGAAATTTCACACTTCGGCTTCCAAATTGTCTTTCAAAGGTCCCTAAATGCGAATCTCTCGAACAATATAGATCGTTGCATTTCCTCTCAAAATGAAGATCAAAGTCGGCCTAACCATCGATTTCTGCAATCGATCTAGTAATAACAAAACCAAGAGAATAAAGAACAAAATCCACAACAGTTATGCCTCAAGACCAGCGATCGGGGACATCGAAGAAGCTGCGGGTGCTCACTCCGAGAGAATCGCAGATCGGGCGGCGACGGAGGAGAGGAGGAGCCTCCTCCCCTCCCTTCTGAGAGCCGCCATCGCCATCGTCGATCACCGAAGAGCTCGTCAACCTCGAAACCCTCTCGTCGCTCGGATGATCCCCCACTCCTTTCTCTAGAGCACACCTGGTGAATGTCTCCCGCAATCAAGAACGTTCAATATAAATTGGATTCACAGGGTCACACGTCGACCGGTGTATTTACGAGCCGGTCGACTTGAGGGCCGGCCCAACTAACCTTCTTTAAACGGGCTTTCATTTGAGACCCTTAACGGGCTCCATAGCGGGCCTTACGCGCAATAGGCGAGTAATATAAGTGCAATTATAGCTTTACATAGTTATATGATATAATAATACGTAATTATGGCTTTGCACGTTCACCTTCAATACAAATACTTTTTCTCGGATCATAAAATTATTGTCTTTATAATGGCATAAAGATGATGCAATAAATTTTCGTAATGATTTATCGCAAACATATTTAATACCTTAACTTATTTACTAGATTCAAAAAAACCTTCGAATGCCGAAGGTTTCTTTTTAGACCTTAACTTATTTACTAGTAATTTTCTTTGCTCTAAACGTTTCTTTTTAGACTTTCATTGAACCAATCACGCTTTAGAAAAGAAAATTTCTTCTAATAATTATTCTGTTCTTTAATTTCTTTCTTTTAATCCTTTTTTGCCTACGTATAGTCCAACGAACACAGGAATTATAGAACTCACCAGAAAATTTTTTCCGAAAATTAGGCCGACTGAATCACCAAGAAAATTTTCTCGGGTGATGTGGTGTCACCATTCTTGTTTGCAACATTTGGGTATATAATATTAGATAGTAAAAGCTCTTAGGTACATAAAAAAATAATAAAAAGCTAAAAAAGAACTCTTTGCACTCTATCACAAATAAAGCACCGTAAGCAAAGAGAAGCCAAGTAATGTATATATGAATTTTGCTTTAATGAAAGAGCAATCTCTTAAATATTGACTTAACAAAATATCTTTGCATTTAGATTCTGATCTACTTACCATATATCCAGGAACAAAAACTAAACTTCTTGACATCTGAAAGGTCAATGAGTATTTAAGCCTAGAACATTGGAAAACAACTATACATGCACATGCTGTCGAATGTAAATAAAAGACGCCAATTAGATAGATGATGAAAGCAGGCATGTACATCTAACCTGAGTTGGAAGGCATAAGCTTTACATGAACTGATGCTTGAGAAAAGAACTACAGCTGTGGGGTAATCAGATGTCCAAGTCAAAGCCATACCAGCAAATAAGGCCAGTTGACGAACAGAAGACAGATTGATCAAAGTTTTAATTGCACTTTTTCCCCACATCCATCTTGGTCTAGGGAGACCTTTGGTGTCATAGAGACCCAAGAATTACCATCCATCACATAATGTGGCATTGATAAGCTGAGATCTGAAGAAATAGGTTGCCTCATTTCGCCATCATCACCCTTGTTAACTGTTCCATCCTCAGACTTTGGAGGAAAAAGTGCAAGTACAGTACCTGAACTTTGTGATACATCAAGGAAGCTTGATGGACTGTCGCAAATATTAGACACCGGATGTATTTGATTGACAACAGGTGAAAAACTCTCTTGCTTTATGTATGGAGTCCTTGAAAATCCAGGAGGAACATCTGATTGAGCTGAACTTGTTTTATCCAACAACTTCACTAAAGGTCTACATGCAGGACCTGCCTCTTGTGAAATTGGGCTTTCAAATGGAAGGCCAGGAGGAACAACCCTTTTCTGAATTGGTTTATCTACCTGACCAATTTCTTTGCCGCCTTCCATATCAATCTCCATGTCAACTTCCTCATTGCTGCATTCAAAAGATGTAGTCGATGGACCATGCTTATTAGTCTTCAGGTCAGCAGCAGGACTCAGAGAAGAAATCTCTTGTCTATGTTGATGGTGCTTCCGCTGTTTCACATGCCGAAACACACCCCATAGGTAAATCTGTTCATTTATACCTGTTTCCAAGCATATCAGTTTTAGAACCTCAATGAAATATCAAAGTCTCAAGTGACAAATTCTTTTTACTTAATATGACACTAAAAACCACTTTCCGGTCTAAACTATAGAGACATTATTTCTTACATTACAACGGAATAGAGCACCCCATTTGAATATGCAATCAAATAAAATCCAGAACAATTGTGAAAAAAGAAGAAGAAAAAAGAATGTATTTGCTAGCAAGTTCACATGAAAAGAGAAAGGTGGTAGAAAGGCCAAGTTGCAAACTCGTATTAATTAATAAGTAAAATTCCAGATTATTAACAAACTGCATATTGTATTCAATACAATTTTGGTAGAAATAAAAAAATGCATAATTCCATGGTTGAGCTTTTTATTATGTTTGTTCATATAAATAGAAAACATGCACTCACGATGAGAGTCCACCGTCAGTTGTTGAGATGGGTATATCAGTAGCTCCACGTCTTCTATCCAAGTTTGCATTGCAAAATCACATGAATCAATCCGCTCCATAAGTCGAAAATACTTCTCTTTAGGCCTGTAAAAGATTGATGTGTTGATTAGCAAGAAGGATCATCTAGATTTAGATTATGGAAGGAATAAAACGAATTCATGCTAAATTGTTCAGTGTTATGCAGAGATCAATGCTTGGAGATTAAAATGCTGATGAAGAAATGGAGGAAAGCATCTGAAGATAATATGCCAAGAAAGAGAACAGAAGGACATTAACCCAGCAGTGTTTCTTCCAATATTAAATTTCATATATAGAAACATGGTCAAATTACTTCATGTCAGAAAGAAAGTTTACCTCTCCAATTGACTAGGAAAAAAGTATAAACCGATGTCATCATAGGTAGGAGGATCTGACTCAAATATCTTTGGCCATGCATCTCTTCGAGGTAGCATATCGAGCTTTAACTTCACGGGCAACTTCTTCGAAATGTCATAAGCCTTAGGAGACACTTGAGAAGGAAAATGAGCTTGAATTTCACCATATATATGGATACCCACATCAAAGACTTCAAAGGTCCCCCTGTCCACAACAAAATGACAAGTGACGATTGAAGATGTGCTGAGTCAGCAAAATCAACAATAGCAAATAAGCAGTATTCTTCTTTTCTTCTTATCCTAATTTACATACTGAGATTTCTTAGATGCTCAAGCTTATATTGAATAGATATATCATAGTGGAACAAATTAGAAAAAAATCCATTTTCCATGGTTCATGCAGATAATACAGAGAGAGAGAGAGAGAGGAGAATTAAAAGGATTGCACTTCTACAGATACGAGTGATAAATTTTCAAGATAACAACAAGATTCTATCAAGTTATCATGGTTAGATTGACAAGAAAACAAAAATGTTTATCCCCAATTGTAAATGAGCAGAAAAATCAAAGAACTCCCCTCATATCAGTACTAATAGCTGGTTGACAAGCATACCCATATGAATTTGATTGGATTATGCAATAAAAATTGTATTACTAAAGGCTAAAAAACATAATACTCATTTACCTCCTTATAGAGTATAAGAAGACAAATCAAAGCACTTCCCTCATGCAACAACGTATAAACAGCTACTTGTCAACCTAACCTAGGTGAATATTAATAAGGTCACTTTTTGTATTATACACTAGGCAACATATTACTTAAAACTTGCAAAGATATGGTTAAATATCAATTAAATAACCTGAACTCATGATCACAGGCCTGTTTCTCAAGCAAACAACAAAGCAATAAAATATTGTGTGTGTGACATCCACTAAGCAACATTCACAAATCTGGATAATATTTAACAATTGCAGTGCATTATAAAATGATTTAGTTGGTAGTTAGGACAATACTTAATTAGCATGGGCAACCACTGCTGAGTGTAATTAATCTCCATATGATTTGTGCAAAGATTCCATCTGAAAGATAAATGTTACCCTAGTGTTGCATTTGCAAAGCAACTAAAAATAGCATGTTGGAAAGAGCATTATGTAAGTAGGAACTCATTCAGTGAAGAGGACTAATCTACTTGTCCACCCATAATTAGTTTGGACAAGTCTAGGACAGGAAGAGCATGTGAGGAAAAGCTGATTAAGTTTTGATTTCTTTAATCAAGTGAAGATATTTATAATAACAATTAACGTATGGTTATATATTTATAACATATATTAAGCATCGACTGCAATAGTTTATGTTTTCTTAATAAAAAATTGTAATAATTACTTAGAACTCTAACAATAAGCTCTGGGAGATCTGAGTCCAAAAAACAAAAAGACGCAGTTGGGCTGAGTTAACCCAAGTAGATTTAAGAGTATTATTATTCAACGGAAGGCCAGCAAGCCAAACAGCTGGAATGTTATTGTTAGAATATTCGTACTGAATGAGAATGTCATCAAGAAAATCTAGAAGCCTCAACGAAAATTTTAATAAAGCTGATGAATGATCTATAGTTTCTATAAATTGTATGGCAACAAGCTGTTAAATCAACTATATTATTGGCAAATCAATCCAAGAAATTACGATAGTAGGAGAGGTTGTTTCATGCATTTATTTAAGATAATGTTGGCTGTACCCTGTTTTTTTCATTTCAGGTAAAGAACATGTTCATCTTCACAACATATAAATTTGCATAAGATTCCCATTCCCTTCTCATATTTAATTTCCCAGTCATTCTTTTACATCATCAAATTAGTGCTGAGTCCTTTATATAAGCTGATCTTAGAAATGTATTACATTACAAGGGAAGTGCATTTAGGCCAATTCTCCTGAGTTGATAACTGCAAATTGTATGAAACTCTGACATATTTTCACCTTAAAGCACAAAATGCATGCTAGAAATTTGCATCCACTCTTAAGTCTTAACACATCTTCAATTGATGCAATCTGAATACGATATCTAATTATTTAAGCCATTATATAACAAGAACTATTAGCGATAATCAGATCCTTGTAAATATTTTAGAAGCTCCATAACATCATCATAACCCTTATCATCCAAGTTTTCCCATCAGTAGAGAATTAGCTGTGCTGCTAGTTGTGTGCAAATTGAGAAGACTCAATGAAAGTCTTAAAACATTCTACAACAACTACCAACATAAGCCTATTGCTTAACATTTATATCTTAGGTTGAATTCTAAACCAAAACAAATACAAAAAAGAGGGACTTGCTAGAAAGCTTAACAGAAAAGTAAATGGATAGAAACCTTTACCTAATTAATTAGTTGCATTTTAAGCTCATGAAAGCAAAGTGCAAATTTGAAACTTCTCTAAACTTGGGGAAAATCTAGATGAAACAGGAAGTTTCAATGATTGTTATACGGAGTAAAATTCATCACAAAGGCACAAATAATTCAACAATTTAACAATCTCAAAAACTTTGTATGGAGATCAATTCTATTTGACATTCAGAGCCAAGGGATTTTCAATAAGAAGTCCATTTTTCTTTTGATTTGTAAGCAAGGGAGGCCTGAGACTTACTTCCAGCAAGTTCCTGGTGCAGGGCAATTCAGAAGCTTTTCATTTGGATTAATTAGCAAAGTAAGTGGTAGATCATTTTCTTTAGAAGCAAGTCTCTTGCACTGAGCAGCAGAACATACAATTCCACCTGTTAAAGCATGTAATTGAAATTCAGAATATAAGTTGTAGGAGTATCTTCTGCAAAATGACAAATGTGGACAATTTTTAGACAGTTCTATCAGATCTAATTTTATAAGTTGAGTGTTCTGAAGGAGAACTTAGCAGGAATAAGGAGCCCTGCTTATTCCGTAAGGCAACTAGCCCTCAAATTTTTATGGGCTTTGGCAACATACAAAAACGATACAAGAACCCATTGAAGACACTAAAGGAAAATGGATGAGATGCATTGTATTAGGTATCTCAGACTCATGCAGATGGTGATCAGAAGGGAGGAGTAAAAGAAACAATAAAGTTAAAAACCTACCTGAAGTGTCATATGTTCTCATTTTCTTGTTCCTATCTCTTGTGGGCTGTACTCCAACATCAACACATTTTGCTTCTTTTTCCTGGATATGCTTCAGTTGAAAATAATCAGAAGCAACAATGGATCTATCCATGTGTTTCTCCTCGGTAGGTGTGGCAGAGGTCTCTCCTGTTATCCATGAGAAGGGATAGTTAACAAAAATAACATACATGAATCTTTACAGTGTTCAATATGCACTGAGCAAGAGAGATTTTGACACTGGAAAGTGGCACATGCATACCTAAGGCCTTACATTTTGTTCTATTCTTTGTTCTATCATCAATGTGTTTTGAAGCATCGGAACTAATGTTAGAAGCTGCAGGTACAATGGACTTCAAAGATGAATTGTAATCTGTAATACCAACAACTCTTTCATGAGTGACTGAGAAGTAGAAACTCTTGAATATAGTTGAAAACACATATAACCATGACTCAGGAAGATCTTAAATGAAAAGGAAAGCAAAGAAAAAAAGCAAAGAAAAGAATGTTACCAGATCAAAGGTGAACCAGAAGTGTACCTGAAACTTTATTTTTTTGCATGTTCCCTTCTTTGTCATTAATAATATCTTCCCTAACTATAATGGCTTTTCCAAGAGAAAGGTCAGTGTCAGTGTCAACAGTTGCTTCATTTGGTTTCCTGGGAACCCTGGTACTTGTCAAACGACGGGATCTAGAGATACTGGTGAATGATTTTCTTGACTTAAATGGGCATACACTTCGACGACATGATACACCTGAATTACCCTGTTTACAGTATGCTGTTGCACCATAATTCAAGGCTACTTCTTCAAGTGTAATAAACTTAACTTTGGCATTTTCAATTGTCTTGACGGAAACATTAGAGAATGATGAGTGCATTGGATGCCTTCTATTCTGCTGCTTTCTACCATCATTAATTTCTTCAGGAGTTGGATCATCATTCAAGTGGGTACTTACTTTAGTTGGAGATTTAGCCCTCTTTGAATCAAAAGTACAAATTTTGAAGGAATCACTTTCTGTACATGTTTCCTGCATCTTTCCTTCATGAACTACATGAGCTTTTGACAGACATCCATTACAATACCAAACATCTGGAACCCTAAATTGCAGAACTTGCATGCAATAACTGCAACATTAAAATGAGAAATCATTATATTAAAAAAAAGGATTGAGATAGCAAAGATCATCATAACCAATGTAATGTAAAGCATATAAATCTTATTAAAGGCCTATGCTTAGTATTTCTGGCTTTCCCTGTGCCAAATGAGCTGGAACTGACCAAATAAGCAGAACCAACTGGATATTGTATTATTAATTGATATTGTAAATTTTTCGACTAGATTGCATCTTGTAGGCCATATGAAACTAAATGACAATATTCAGAAAATATATAACCAAAGAAAAGTGACTAGAATCTCTCCTGTCTGGAATTCTTTTTCTTCTCGTATTCTTCATCCATCAAGATCATAAATTAATTTGAAAAATGTCGTAGCATATATTTACAGTATCATATGCTTGGATGTGTGAGTCAAGCATCCAATATATAAAGAGGAGATTCTCTGACCCTTCTAGAACCATAAAAGGAGCCTTGTGGAGTACAATCATCCAAGATACTCTAATACTTCACTAGGAAAAGAGAAGCAGACAGAGTTACAAATATGAACCTGGACTTAGTCACTTCAGCATTTTTTGCAGTGTCAGGAGGACCACCCTCTGATTTACTAATACTCAGCTATTTTGGTCAATACAATGATTATATCGTCATGGATTGTGGTGATTGGGCCACAATTGACATATTGCATATGGTAGCAACAGATTCATGGGCTTGTAATACTTGAAATATTCTTCATGTGCAACAATAATTGGGGTCCCATGGGTCTACATATGGACATTAAACATTTAAATGAAGAGACCATGGCACCTCAATACTACAATAGTAGAAGAATATGATGAGATATACATACAAATATGAGTTTGACTAATATTTACAACTTTGCTTCAAAATTTTAAGCTATGATGACACACACCATATGATCATTGGGTCGGTATGTTACTTATGTTGTGAGAATATTCCATCAGCTTAAGTAAGGCTATCTAAAAAATCAACCAAAAGAGAGTATCCGGTGCACGAGACCCCCACCAATGAGGGGTCTAGGGAGGGTCAATGTATGTAGCTTTACCTTTAAATATTTAAAGAGCTTTTTCCGTGACTCGAATTATGGTCTCTCAGGTGGCAAAGAGTAGTAACTTTACTGTTATACTAAGACTTGCCCTCAACTAGAAAATCAACCACATTGTTCAATTTTTATTTCCGCCTAGATGGGATCCAATACAATCCATATCCTTTGATACAAGAGTGTAAGATTCAAAGGTTGGTTTGAAAGAAGTATGGTGGGATGGAATAGAAACTAAGAAAGGCCATACATAACAAGGCCGGCAAAAGTTACTTTTCAGGAACAAGTCAAAATTCTACAGAAGTATTGAATTGAGGACCAAGAGCTACTTCAGTTAATTTCTTTGGTAATCAACTGCTAAAAGATAATGTTGTATCAAACCATATTACTATGACAAAAAGGAAATTCCAAGAATATAGTGTAACTGTGAAGTTATGGGAGAAAGGAAGGAAGTTAGGAAGAGATAATTTGAATGATCTGGATGTTGTACTTAGATGGCTGAAACAAGATCCATAAAGCTGTTTGTTGGAGTTTAACTAGGTTAATTAAAAAAAATCCATGAATGTACACATGCATATACGTGTACAAAAAATGTAAAAGGCCTGAAGGGAAAAAAAAATTATATTTGACAATATAGTAGTTTTCTACTTAGCCATTTCATTGGACTGAGTTCATTGTTTGTTTCTAATAGACAGTGCAACTTACAAATCTCATGTTTCAAAATATCTGTAGACAAGTGACTGCTAGTAAAAGTTGTTGGGTTTACATGTGTTCAGAAGCCCTTTTGCAACAATGACAGGTGATGATATCTTCCATGAAGCCACTGTCTCCACAAATATCACAGATTTTAGTCTGCAAGAATAAGAGAATGTCATTGCACTGCATATGAGCAATAGAAGTAAAAAAATAATGCACAAACCCTGGATGAAAAGAGATACAGGAACTTGGTATAACACAAAAGAAAATTTGAAGTAAATGTCCTGCCTAAAAAAGTAATCTTGGATCATGGAGTCGATGCTATAACTATGTAATCAAAATGATACAAATAAAATATTTCCCAACCTAACTTTGATTTGTAGCATATTTCAAACTGAACCTTTCAAATAATACATGGTAGGCATCAATCTTTCAGTAATTCTAGACTAGAAATTGCAAGTTAGGAAAAATCAAACACTTTGTGATTCTTAATCTTCTCCTTTTTGTACATATTTAGAGTTTTCTTTTAAATTAAAATCAATAGGCGTAAACCTCTGATCCAATTTTATTCTCCTTTCATACAGGAAATAGCTCTGTTCTCAGTACAAGTCATCATATGAATTCCCCACAAACAATCCTCACCAACTGGAGCTGTTAAACCCTTATTTTCTTCATTTCTTATTGATGCTCATACCATTTCAATTTGTAACTTGTCTTCACACGCTACACTGACACCTCAATCACTTCTCATGAAAGATCCCTGGCTCCTCATAGATTCATCTAGTTCGTTAGGCAACCCACCTTGTTTCTATTCATTTCGTGGCATTACCATTTCAATATACTCCATCTTGTTCTACTACATTATCCACTATTTTATTTGTTCTCCTTATGCATCCATTAAAACATTTTGGCTTTCCTTGTGCAAAACAATGGGAATCACCTTTCCATAACCAAAAATATACTAAACATGCTGCAGCACATGATCTTCCATCACATGCATAAATAGATGCCATATGCGTGGTACGCCATTAAATTATGTACAAGGATTTTAAAGGGAGCATCACTTTCTGTTCTATCTCCACATTAATACATCTTCTGTTGCTGCTTCTCTTGGTACTTAGCCAGTCTCTTTAAAGATTTCTTTTCATCGCCCAACAGGCACTGATATGATTCAGCACGCCACAAGCAGTAGGTTTTCACTCCCTACTAGCGCGGAAAAAGATATGCAATCTCGAACGGAATGAGAATATGTCATTAGATGTTTAGCATAAAGCATTTGACAAATCGGTCAAATGATTACTTAGCTATCCAATACAGTATTTATTTTCCATTCAAAAATACCTAATAAGCCACATAAAATTAAAAAAGAAGAACCGATTAAACATTACCCATCAGAAAATTCAAATGAACTCGGTTCGGATTAAATCCCATAACATCAGAAAAGAAAATTAACGGAAAAAATCGAAACAAAGGGAGAAAAAGTAAAAGACGGCACATTTAGAAACAGGCACATCAAGGCATGAAACAATGGGAAGGAAAGAAGGCATGCATCGAATAAGCTCTCTCACCTTCTCCGCCTTCTTCTCAGCATTCGCCATTGCCGGCAGGCGATCGATACGACCGCGAAGAGGCCTCTAGGGTTTTAGAGCGAAAACCCCAGAGCTTCTCCCGTTGCTCGAACTGTAAAATTGACTACGGGGAACCGATGGGGGAGCCGAAGCGGTCCCTCTCTATCTCTCTCTCTCTCTCTCTCTCTCTCTCTCTAACCATGTGTGGCTACTTTCTTGGCGCTTTCATTTGGAGCACCATTTGTCGCACCCAGTGCCCGCCTCACTAACTCAAAGGACGCCGTGCGGGACCCATCAATGGGTCCCACTGTCACGTCATGGGATAAGTGATCTTTTGCATGGGCCCCGCTGACATCCAACTATAGTAAATCATCATGGTTTCGTGATTAATCGGTCGGTCAATATATATATAGTAGATCACATGTTTCGTGATTGATTGGACGATCAAAAGAGCGCGGACATTGATTTATATATATGTATGTATATGTATATGTATATATATATATACATATACATATATATACATATATATATATATGTATATATATATATATATCCTGACATACAATTATAGTGGGTTATTATCGTTTCGTGATTGATCGGACGGTCAATAGCACGAGGACGTCGAAACATGGGAGGCAACGATGAGGGTCTTGGAGATTCTCGAGAAATGGGGGGATGCACCCGTCCAACGGTGGAGATGGAAACGGAGATGTTGATGGACGATGGATGGACGATCAAAGCTGGGTGGTGCCATTAGGACAATCATGGCCGTAGCTGGGGAACACGTGTCACATGAGACTAGATTCCGATGGGTGATTGGCTCGGTTTGCTAACCCAAAACCGAGCGGCCGAGCGACTCGGCCGGATTAGTGACTTAGACCGGAAATTAACCCAAATTAGCACTATGAAGTTTATATTCAAACTAATTAATTTATTGAACTTGACTAATATAAGAATGACTAATTAGCGTCAGATCCAGTATATATGATCGGATCTAACACGGAATACAGAGTATGGATCCAAAATTTTAGATCAGCAAGGAAATCTGGAATTTGATTGAATCCAACACGAAATAATAAATATGGATTTAAATCTCTAGATGTGACTCAATGGTGGTCCATCAACCAAGGCATCAAACATGTCATTATTCCATACAATATCATAGTGTCATATCAAATGATAGTCTATCATAAAACATCCTAATGGATATGTAGTGTGTATATTAGGATTAGTAAGTATTTTTTTTATTCTCAAAATTAGTATTTTTGGAGGACAAATAATGTAAATATGGAAAGGCTTTGTGTAAAGAAAGAAAATTTAAAAATTAAAGCATGACTATACAATAAATACCTTATATATCTATACCTTGAAAAGGAAGTATATAAGGAAATATCTTTTTAAGGGTCAATTCCTCTCTGGTAGATTAAAAAAAGTGAACAGAAAAGTCTATGAAGAAACATACTAGTGGGTGGTATGTAGTGTGTATACTAGAGTTGACAAATATGTTTTTGATTCCAAAAATCGATATTCTTGTAGAACTAAGTAATTCAAGAACAAAAAGAATACTAAAAATTAAATGTCATTTGTCTGTTTGTACCATCATTTTTGTTCGTGTATCATCTTTTATAGTCATTTGTCTCCTCGTAAGCACCATTTGACTATCATCAAGAGAGATAGATGAGAGAAAGAATATCAATATCGGTAGTACAAAATGATCACCCTAATGAATCGAAAATGGGTGATCGATGATGGTAACCTATGTTATGCGATAATTATAATAGAGAATGTTGTCAAGGCATTGAGTGAAACAATTAGCTAGAATGATTGACCACAATACTTCTATGCTGGGAAGATGAGGGTGAAGACATATGCAAGAGTCTGAGGCTTTAACAAACGAAGATAGAAAATGAGAATGATAACACTTTATAAAATTAAATAAAGTTTAAAAATAATCTTATACTTTATAAAATTAAAGGTCCTCTATAAAAATAAATAAAATAAGAACACTTCCAAAAAATAAAAATAAAAATAAAAACTTGAATTTTTTTGGGAATTGCCTAACCTTAATTTAAGAATTAAATTAACAATTTAAAGATAACCTATGTTATGCGACAATTATAATAGAGAATGTTGTCGAGGTATTAAGTGAAATAATTAGCTAGAATGATCGATCATAATACTTCTATGCTGTGAAGACGAGGGTGAAGGCATATGCAAGAGTTTAACAAACGACGATAGAAAATGAGAATGATAACACCTTATAAAATTAAATAAAGTTTAAAGATAATCTTATCCTTTATAAAATTAAAGGTCCTCTATAAAAATAAATAAAATAAGAACACATTCAAAAAATAAAAATAAAAACATGAATTTTTTTGGGAATTGCCTAACCTTAATTTAAGAATTAAACTAATAATTTAAAGGTAAACATTCGCCCACCGTGGGGCTCGAACCCACGACCACAAGGTTAAGAGCCTTGCGCTCTACCGACTGAGCTAGACGGGCCTAACAGTTTTATTTTGGTAATAACTAATATATTAGTAATATCATTTATTGTAAACAACTTTACTTCAAACAATCCTATGATTTCATGAGAAATATAGTACTATCAAACTACTATGCTCGGAGATCTCGGATTAACTTGAATACATTGGGAGTATTAGTCGTAATCAATAGGAAATATGGTTTCAAATTAGTCATATTTTATCCCACCTAACTAAATCTCAACTATTTGTAAGATATCCTTGTCTACTTAATTTTTTTTAATTAAAAAATTATATTTAAATGATTATCCTTGCAGAAGGGTCATCCGGTGGCATACGAGAGTCGCAAGCTCAACGAGATCGAGCGGTGGTATCTGGTGCACGAGAAAGAGATGATAACGGTGGTCCACTGTCTATGAGTTTAGCGGCACTACCTTCATGGATCGCGATTTGTGCTAAGGACAAACAACATTGCTTTGAGCTATTTACAAACTCGGAAGAAACTCTCTCCAAAGCAAGCACGATGACAAGACTTCCTGACTAAGTTTTATATGGCAATGAAGTATAAGTCCGGAAAAGCAAATGTTATAGCCGATGCATTGAGCCGAAAAGTGGAGCGAGTGAATGCAATACAATTCGAGGGCAAAGGCCAAGCAAGTCAGTTGTACTCCAACTTCCTTTTTAGGATTAGGTATGAACTGTATAGTGATCCCCAAGCAGTAACTCTGATGCAACTCATTGAAGAAGGCAAGTCACGATGATTTTAGGTCCAGGAGAGACTCGTTTACATAAAAGAGAATATGGTTTATGTCCCTCGAGTGGATAATTTGATGTGTGAGCTCTCAAGATAGTGTCACAATTCCCTTTGGGCTGGACATCCGGGCATTCACAAAACCTTAGCTCTTGTGGAGAGGGTCTTCTACTGGTCGAAGATGGGGACCGATGTGGAGGAATATATTCTAACGTGCTTCACTTGCCAACAAGATAAGGTGGAGCAACGGAAACCGGTGGGACTTTTGGAGCCGTTGCCCGTACCAGAAAGGCCGTGTGAGAGCATTTCCTTGGACTTCATATCAAGTTTACCGATAGTAGGGAGACTCGGATCGATACTCGTGGTAATCGATCGATTTTTAAAGCATGCAACTTTCATTGCTGCACCCCTACACTACTCAGCAAAGGAGGCAGCCAAGCTGATAATGAAGAATACGGTGAAGTATTGGAGAGTCCCACACAATATCATTAGTGATCGAGACGCTCGGTTCCTAGGATGATTCTGGACCAAGCTATTCAAATTGTTGGGGTCTAAGTCATATTTCTCCATAAGCATCCACCCCCGGATGGCCAAACCGAAAGGATAAACTCGCTCATGGAGCAATATCTTCGGCACTACGTAAGTGCCAACCAATGAGATTGAGTGAAGCTGTTGGACATAATCCAATTCTCCTACAACTTGCAGCAGAACTTTGCATCCAACAAGAGCCCCTTTGAGATCATTATAGGACAACAACCATCGACTCCTTACACCATAGCAATCGAGTATACTAGGAGTAGTCCGTTAGCCTACCACTTTGCAAAAGAGTGGCACCGAAATACAGATATTACTTGGGCTTACTTGGAGAAAGCTGCCAAAAAGATGAAGAAGTGAGCAGACTTGGGAAGGTGACTGCAAGAGTTCAAAGTCGACGATTTGGTATTAATAAAGCTCCAACCAGCATCACTTCAATTCTTTATGAATAAAGTACACAAAGGATTGATGCGCAAGTATGAAAAGTCATTCTCAATTATCAGTAGGGTGGGCAACGTCTCATATAAGTTGTAGTTGCCGGTGTGGCTCAAAATTCACAATGTTTTTCATGTCAGCAACTTAAAAGCATACCACTCAGATCCGTAAGATGCTTCCCGAAGTGTTCCAACTTGGCTACCCCCCACCAGAGCCTCCTACAAGAAGCGAGTTGAAATCATTTTAGTAAATCGTAAGATAAAGCTACCCACTATAGCTGAGCAGACCGAGCACTTGGTGAAGTGGCGAAAGCTTCCCTGAACCAAAGCTAGTTGGGAGCTCGAAGACACCCTATGACATGAAGAAGCAGTTATCAACAACTATCAACAAACGTCGACGAGAGCATCGACGGTTTAAGTTGAGGAGAATGTCACGAACGATCGTCATGCACCCATAATAACTTCGTTCAATAAATCGGTCGTCACTTTTGTTTACATGTACAGATGCTTGGCAACATGTTTTGCCTTGGTTTTATTTTATTTTTCTTGTAAAAATGTAAGTTCCAACAGGTTGCAGCGCTATAGTGCGACCACTCACCGCACCAAGCAAAATAACCCAAAATGGCTTCGTTTCACGTGCCACGGGCTATTTTTTACAGCTCATTGTTGCACATGAAACGTCAGCCATCTTAGCACCTTGGAACCACTCGGGTGGCACCATGGGGATGGGGCTTCGGTATAGTGTCGGGCGTTAAACAATCTTTCACAAGTTCATATATTAACTTGACGGGAACTTGTCTTCATGCTTGGTATCCGGTGAGCAGTTGTTTGTGGACTTGCAGCTGTTCGTTCAACCTTCTAAATTTTTTATTTTCCTTATTTCTTTCTTTTCTCATGTGCATGCAAGGTGCTCGCTGAATTGCTTATAAAGCTTCCCTTTTCGTGAGACGTCGGAACTTGGTTGTCGGTCGTTCTTCGAACTAATCAACTTTCTCTTTTACAGGTCCTTCGGGACCTAAGTGAGATTGCAAATTGGCTGACTCTTTACGGACGCATATCGTAAGGGTGCATCACGACTTAGGTAATCCCAGCTAAGTCTGAGAAGTTGGCGCAAGGGTGCTTCACAACTTAAACAACTCAAGCTAAATTCACGTCTTTGCTGCAACGATACCTCACAACTTATGCAATTCCAACTAAGTCCGTGATAATAAGGGCATGGACAAGAGTCTCATGATGGGGCCTTAACAACATTTCGACAACAATATAAGATAAGAATGAGGATTAAGGGGTGGAGATGATAATGACACAAATGATAATAGACGAAATGAAGTTTAAAGATAATCTTATCCTTTATAAAATTAAAGATCCTCTACAAAAATAAATAAAATAAGAACACTTCCAAAAAATAAAAATAAAAATAAAAACTTGAATTTTTTTTTTAGAATTGCCTAACCTTAATTTAAAAAATAAAATAACAATTTAAAGCTAAACATTCGCCCACCGTGGGGCTCGAACCCACGACCACAAGGTTAAGAGCCTTGCGCTCTACCTACTGAGCTAGACGGGCTTAACGATATTATTTTGGTAATAAAGATATATTAGTAAATAACTTCCCCCTATGATTTCTTGAGAAATAGCACTATCAAACTAATATATTCGGAGATCTGAGATTAACTTGAATACACGTATTTTAACAATTCACATTCGGAATATTAGTCATAATCAATAGGAAATATGGTTTCAAATTAGTCATATTTTATCCCACCTAACAAAATCTCAACTATTTGAAAGATATCCTTTGTCTACTTTTTTTTTTAATTTAAAAATTATATTTAAATGATTATTTATAATGCATTTTATAATATATCAGTTTATATTTATAATCTACCAAATTTTATGAGCAGAATCAGACGATTATAAAATTCTATGGGATACTAATATTAACTTAATAAGCCTAAAACCATGTATGTAATCCTTATAACTACAGATGGCCTGTTAAAATTTAGATGTCTCAAAGTCATTTGCATATCACTGATCACTAAAAGTTCCAAGGGGATGGGCTCTAATTTTGCTCTAAATTACCACACTTGTTGCATCAACTTGCTCCAAAGTGAACCTTTAAATGACACAGGTACTTGAGGAGATCTTTAGACCTGCAGAACTAGAGTGACATGACATAGAAACAATATATAGCTGCTAAAGACATCATCCAGTAAAGGTTTTAAGTTATGATGGCAAAAATCACATGTTTAACTTGGGGCTTACCTGTAATGGGTATGAAGGGAAACAAAAGGAGAATAATTTTGCTGCTTTTTTGAATTAGAAGTATGTAAATGTGCTAATACCCTCCTCTGTCGGAAAAATGATGCAACACCCTAATCTTCTTTATCTTCATTGATATACAAAGACCTATGACTAATAAAAAGATGAACAACCACCAAGGATGCTGATTCCAACACCTCTGTTAGGTTGTTGTCTAAACATTATGACAAGATTACAACTCGGCCCCCTTCAGTTCATGTTTTATGGATGCCATTGTTCAAGAAAGATGTATTTTCTTTTCTCGATTCTATTTTTTGTTGGCAGGGGGTGTTGAAAAAGCACTAAGGAAAATTGACTGATATCACAGGCATTTGGAAAGGAAGAAGAAAAAGAAAAAAATTAAAAAAAAAAAACAATCGATCGATGATTTAAAGTGAGAGACAGAGAACCCCCTCAGGAAGATTTCCAGGCACCGGAAGTGGAGTGATGTTTCTTTTCGGAAAGAATACAACTCCATTAGCATGAGTCCTACCATGAAACTTGCCCAGATGGTTGAGAATGGAGAACCTCTCCAATTCTTGGCACTCCAGTCGTAAATCTAACAATGTAGACCCCTTCTCCAACCTGAATTGGATCAATCAAATGAAAAGATCAAGTACAGAAGTATGACCAGAAATATAAAAACTAGACGAAGGAGACTTTGGCTTGTGAGAAAAGAAACTTGTAATGTCAGTAATTTCACGACTATCGTACTGATTCAATTTTTTAATATTACTAGGTTCAAGAAAGTAAAGCGAGAAAAATGCATACAGAATATTTAGCAGTGTCTTGATTATTATATGAAATGTGGTCATCCTAAGCCAGATAACGAGCCAATGACTCAACTCAAAATAGCCATTAGATTTCTTAACCATTTCTTAGAACATGGTACACAACAAAATGCCAGGGGAGATGCATTATCTTTTCTTTCTCAGGTACAAGCATTCAAAAGAAAATCTACAATAAGAAACAATCTGCACCAGAGAACTAATAATGCAATTTATTTCTCTTTCTAAATAATCTTATGGAATTTTACGAATCCATTTGGGTCACAGCATTAAAGCCTGCATCCAACTAGGTCTCTTTTTATACTGATAACCTATCCTTGACATGATAGCACCTTAGTAGTCATTTTTTCAAGATCAATGTCCTACATATGCTAAACCACTTGAGGATGGGTCTATTCCATCTCATGATCAACGCCGTTGGTCTTTGCCAATAAGTTCAGAAAACATAATAGGCCACAATGCTCATAAGCTGGCTCATCACACTTGGCCGACACAGCTGATTAGATCATACAATGGAAACTAACACAAAACTACTAGAAAAATATAATTTCAAACAAATAATATATAAAAAGGCATCTATAGGTAAAGGAAAGAAAATAATACTCATACCTTATGAAATCAGTTTTGAGTTTCTTGTATTTACCAATGAAATTTTCTGCAAACTTTGAGAAAGTATTGTCCTCCACCTTCTGTGAAGTCATAAGCTCCCCAAAAATCCTAGAGTCAAGTGGGGAAAAGATATATGATTAAGGGGCAATAGTTCAAACTTCAAAAATTTATTATATGAAACAGTAAGCACCCAAACAACATAGATATCACAATAGAACTGTAAAATGTTGCATCCTTACTTCATAGGTAAGAGAAAACAAGCTAATATTGTGAGATCATACTACAAGGTCTTGATGAATTTTAGGAGGGTGCTTACATATTTTCATTTCCCAACAAAACGTGGGAATCACTTTCTGAAAATGAAACCAGGCTACATGCATCTGAGAGGGCTGCCTTAGCGACAGAATAAGTCACACTTGCATAGGCTGAAGTTGCCTCTCCTTCGAACAGCATAGCTGGTACAGCTGGAATAAGTTGATGCATCAGCTGAGTTGTCAAGATTAGCCTTCTTTGTGATTGAGGCATCAACAGGTCATCTTCCATGGTTTCAGCTTCATCATCCATCTAACCATATAATTCACTTGTGAGCTCTTGAGATATAGTATGCAAAAGTCATTAATACCAGCCAGATTGGTGAGATAAACTAACCTTCTCCATCAATCTATTGGCAGACATTGTCCAATCCAACTCTGTCATCCTGGGGAAGAAAAAGCAAATTTATCTGAATGATTCAACACTAAATGATGATTCTTTGAATAGCAAAGTATAAATCATAAGGTACTAATTAAGCAAAAGGTCATCAACACCTGATGCTTTGTGACCTTTCTGGACACACTGTTATGATCTTATGCCATGGCATATCTGTAATTTCACTTTTGCGTTTCTTCGATCTTAGAATTATATCATGGTCCATGACGTTCTGAGCCAGCAAAAATGGAGATGATCTACTGGGATCTGTCTTAATGGCTGATGTACCTTGGCCATAGCTACTACCATGACTGCTGTTAAGCTTTTGTTCCACTACATCACTATCATCCATCCTTGCAGGAAATTTTTGAACAAAGGGCTGCTGAATGGCAGTTTTTCCACTCCTCTGGGCATCACATAGAGCAACCATTCTGCCATTTTTGTAGGTTCCATAATGTTCAAACCAGAAAGGAGCTATATGAGGGCTAACCCATGTGTGCTCACTACGTCCCAATACATTTGCTGTGGAATTTGTACCAAGGGGATGTGTGTGAGTATGGAGTTCAGGCCACCCTGCAATTGATGTGCTTGGATTTTTTTCTTTAATGTCACTTGAATCAGAGCTTGGCATTTTAGCATCTGATGGAAACAAAATCTGAGAAGCTGCTCCAACTTTACCACCAGCAGAAAATCTGTAGACTGCATTTTGCCTGTGATCAAATCCTTGATCCATATTGAAGTTCACCTGTGAGGTATTGGAACTAAAAGCAGTTCCTCTTGGTACGTTTCCTGTCATCTTGTTTAGATCAGAATCAGAAGCCTTCATGGATTGTATTTGATGAAGTAGTGAGTATTTTTGTTGTTGAATATCTGAAGGCTTTAACACGCATCCAGAGATATCAAGATCGCCGCTAGAGGAGACAATACTTGCTGGGGGAGCATGTAATACCTGAGAGCTAAGAGGTGGATCCTGCTCCTGCTGCAGACAAAGTAACGATGAAATTGAGACATTGGGAACTGCATCTAAAGGTGGCTTTAGTAATTCTTCTATGCTGTGGGATGCATTCTCTGACTTCAGAATAACATCCACCTTCTCAGTTTGTATCAGATTTATGGATTTGCCCTGAGCTGGATTTACTTCTCCCTTTTGCGAATTCACAGAACTTGAACCAACTTCAGGGGTACTTTCTTCCTTGTCCACTTGATCACCTACCTTAGGCAGGCCCAATGGACTTGTATCTCTATCATGGTTTATTATGAACTGAAGTACATTTGGAGTAAGCAGAGGACTGATACCAGCTTGACGTTGTTGAGCCGATATACTTGTCCACACATTGTGAAACATTTTTGAGAAGCCATCTTGCTGAGATAAACCTGATAATGAAGATTGTGAACCTGATTTCATTTCTACAACAGGTAGTTGCTCACCAGAATTTGTAATTTGAGAAAAGCCTGCAAATGTTGGCTTTATTTGATCTGTGGTCACTGAGCAAAATCGTGAACCAACAGGTACATGATTTTCAGCAGCAGAAACAATACCCAGGGTTGGTAATGTACCAACCAGAGAAGGGAATGATGTCTGAACAGATTTCCCAGATGCACTTCCATCATTAGAGTCATGTAGCTGCTCGGTGAGTGAGGCATTTTTAACAAATGCTCTTGCATTCACTTGGTTACCAAATGAAAATTTGACAGACTGATCCAATACTTCACGAGAAATTGTGTTAGAAATGTGTTGTTGTTGCCATTGTCGTTGTTGGTGCTCCAGGTGATCTTTTGCACTAGAACTGTGTTTCTGTTGAAGTTGCTGCTGCTCCTGCAGTTGATTTCCTGTTAAGGGAAAATCAGCACTGGATGAGTAGTTAAAATGCTGATTTGCTTCTGGGTGTTCATTAAGTTTCTGCCCAGGTAGGCTGGACATCTTATCCCACTCATCTATTTTAGAGGGATCATCAAGGGCAAGAACAGATCGAGCTGAAGATGTAAAATTAGACCATCCCTGATTCTGATATCCTGCATTATTGTCCAATTGTGCACTGTTAATATCACTGAAGGATTTATGAGACATTGGTGCAGTTGGAGGGGTCAATTGCAATCCAATTCCTTTTATGTTAGAAGACCCATCAAATTGAGCATGTGTAACAGAAAAATCAGCAACAGCTTGTGCAGGTATATCAGATGAATTCACAGAATTTCCATTCCCTGACTGATCAACCTTGTGAAGAAGCTCAAGCACATTTTTGCTGCAATAGATTATATAAATTCAAGCATTAGAAAGATCCAAATGCATATGATCTATAATGCTGAAACCATACATGTTGGGTAAATGACCTAAAATGGCCTCTACAGAATTTGTAGAAATCCAGTTTGAATTCAACAACAAATGTTTCCGTAATGATTGATCCAACAACGACTGTAATATAAGAAATAGTTAGGTGCATTCTAAAAACCCATGACCATTTGGTTGGAAAAGACAGCACACAGTGGCAAGGAAGGCAAAATCTGTAGCTTGCACCATTTAGATAATGGCACACTGAACTACAGCATGGGGATCCTTGTTGTTGAATTCAAACTGGAAATAAATAGATGCTCAACCAGAGATGTACCTTGCTTGAGCAATCGTTTCTATCTGGGAATATTGAATAGTTGATCCATTAAAGGAACTGCTGGAAGCATAGACAGGTATGGTATTTCTGGACAGAAGATTCCCTGTTTCAACTGCAATCCTCTGTAAATTAGAAAAAATTTCTTATGAACAGGGATGAGTTTTTCAATATAAGGAAACATCAACAAGTAGGGGAAAAGAAAGTACAAAATAAAAAATTATTCCAAACAAACTATAGGTACCTTAGATCCATCCATATGATCGTTGCAAACAATATGACCAGAAAACTGTGATGTTTCGGCAAATGGCTGCTCACTATTTGAGCTGGATCGGTTCTGTAAACTTAATAGGTGGTTTGGTGGGAATGAAGGTTCTGCAGTTCTCATTTTTCCCAGTGAATTCTGTAACATTCTAGACCCCACAGTATGTTGACCATACTGAATTGAGGACTTCTGGCTTCCACTCATGAAAGGATATTGGTCATTACTAGTCCACAGAGACTTCTCTTTTGCTGCATCTTCAATATAACCTTTGCCTGAATCAACTCTTCCATGCTCTTTTTCATTCTCATGGGTATTGCACAATCTTTCTGAGGTGGCATTTAGAGACGTCGCCCATCCTTGTGGGCTCCTGCTTGGCTGATTCTGATTTTCTTCTACATCTTTGTCCCCTTCAGAGCTCATACATGAATTAGGGGCAAAATGTATCCCAAAAACAGATTTCTGTTCGTTAGTAACCTGTTGATGTTTGTTCTGGTTCAACTTTAAGGCATTTGGGTTCCTAACAGAACCATAATTACTTGCTAAGGAATACTCGGCTATCTTGGGACTGCTAATATCAGATTTGACTGATTGCAATCCAGAATTTAGATAAACTCGATTTTCACCGATCTTCCACAAATTGCCATGGTTTTCTTGATAATTCAAAGTCTTGTTACTTCTAGATGCCGTTGGATAGCTAGAATTCCAGCCACTAGGAGCATCGGACAGGGGCAAATTTTGCTGGTCACCCCAACGACCACCTATGTCTTTTGACTTGAACTGAATCTCCTCGTGCTGCTCAATGGTCTTCCCAACCCATAGTCCACTACTTGAAGGTCTTGGAGGTAGGAGACCATCTTCTACGAGTTTGGTTTGATCCTGATTCTGACAGAACTCTTTGTTATTGGCTCCTTGCGTGGACAACCTGAAGGACACTTGGGGAGCCTCAGTTAAAATCCTATCATTTTCTTCATGAGCAAACTCCGAAAAATTCTGATTACTAGGAGAAGTAGAGGAGTTTGGAGTTGCATTAGCATCATTAAACAAAGGAAAAGATCTTGAAGTCACAGAAGTTACACTCTGTAGGTTACTATCATCCCAAGCAGTCGGTTGTTTTCCGTTGACATTAATTGGAACCGAAGGCTTTCCTATCACTTGTTCTGTCTTTTGAAAACACAAACCACTCCTCTCTTCCCGGAGCCCCTTGTCACTACTGGAAGCTTGCACAGCCTCTTGCATAAGAGCACTCCAGCTCCCACTATGTATAGAAGGAAAGGAACCATAATGATCATTCTCTGAAGTATGCCCATGTATATCTTCACCCATGCCAGAGATAAGACTCCCTCCAAATGAAAATCCCCAGTTGTCATTATCAGAGCCAAACAAGATCTTCTGTTCTATAGGATCTAGACTAGCTACACCACTAGAACTCCCTACTTCTGATACTGGCTTTTCCTGTAAATTACCAGATGAATCACCTTGTTCTTGCCTACCATGAAATTCATCAAACTGATCACTGTATCGAATATTGTTCGCTTGTTGAAAGTTTCCTGATGTAACATCATTAACATCATTTCCTAGATTCTGTAAGAGAGAATTGCCAAAGATATGTTTTCCTGGATAATTCTGCACAGACAGAGTCTTATCCTGTAAGCAACTTTGTGCAGCAGATTGCTGGTAACTTTGAGCAGTGCTATATGGGTACGATGCTTTTTCTGCCTCGTATGCATTTGCCTTGGTCATCAAATCATGGCAATTATTAGACATTCCTAGGAAGCGTGAATATTGGTTTACAGAGCTAGTGCCTGAAACAGGCATGCCATTGAAAGACTGATTAATCTCTTGTGGCACAAATCCCATAGATTGCATTGCTTGACTTTGATCATTTGATATAATAACATCATTTGCAAAATTCTGCATGGCAGCAGAGGAACTGGGCTGCATCAAGTTTCTGTTGCCAGCAATAAACATCTGAGTGTTACTAGATAAGTTGGATATTCCTCCAACAAAATTATTCGGCCACATGTAGTTATACGTATCATTGATGGGCATCTCATGTAATGGTGTAGATAACTGATTTCCTGTTGCAGGATTTGCTACACCAGACAACTGGCTAAGTGGACTCGATTGCCATGGCCCATGATCTAGCTGCTGAAGTTGCTGCTGTCTATGAAGCTCCTGGGACTGCTTGTACATCAACTGTTGTTGCCACAACTGCATATTGCCTGTACCATGTGCCGTCTTGGATGAGGAAATGTTGAGAAAGGGAGATTACTCCTAATAAGCAGCAATCAACTATCAAGAAACTCTATTAACAGATTCCCAGAAATCTTTTGTGGAACACAACAACTTTTCTTGGAAACTTTAATAGACATCAGAAACAGAAAACACGAACGCCAGTCTCAAAGTAACTTCAAGCATAGCTTTGAAAATGATTTAGTACCAAATTGCAAATTCATCAATCAAAGGTTGCTTTTCTTTCTCAAAATCTCCACAAAAGAAAAAAGAAACAAGCATAGTAATCACGTGAATCAAACTTCTTCAACAACAAACATCTGTATTCTATGATCATGCACCATACTGATTTCCTCTTCAGACATATACCTGAGAACCGTGCAATGGAACCTTTTCACAGCATTGAATCCAGACATTGGTCTATCCATGTCATATTCTACATAATCAGCCAATTTCCAACTTCTTGATACTTATAACCATAGAGTGAGTATTCCTTCTCAAATATATCCTGAACCTTCTCAAGAACTTCACTCATGGCATAAACCCAGCCTGCACTAACCAAGAGTTATAACAATATGTGATATTGTATGCATTTATATCCTTGGTAAATAAAAGCAATTTCCTAACATCACAATGAGTTATATATGCATAAACCCTTAAAGAGTAATCAATTCTTTAAAATTAATGGATACAATCATATAGAAATGAAAATCAGGAATTCAAACATTATCAATAACTAACAAATAAGCAACTCAGAAACAATGCATGCCACTGTTCTCATATCGAAAGCTAAATTTTTGCACTTAAGCTAGTTAAGTTGGCAACAAAGTCATGAAATTTCAAACTATCATAATCAACAAAAAAAGAACTTTGAATGCATCTTTTATTCTGTCCAAGCAGGACTAAAATTACCAGCTTTCTCAGGAAGGAGAGCATATGGCTAATTTGGACTAGTTAAAGCTGCTTCCTTCACCCTTCTCCCAGATAACTATTTTGCTTCTTGCCACTTCCCTAATTATAGAGCACCTAGGGATGTAATTGACTATGAGCTAACAGTTTTCTCGAAGATAAAAAGGATTGTTTCAAATGTCAGTTTTCATGGTTCATGGTGATGGAAGGTGTAGGTTAATCACATTCTTTTTCACTCCTCAAACTTATTGATGAAGCTCCTCAAAAAGATGGAGTCACATGCACCATACTAAAATGTGAACCAATAAAATTTTGACTTGCCACTGGTATTGATCGAGAACCATCATATGAAAGATACATCTCATCATGCATCAAACTATGGAACACAATGACCCAAAGAGCAATGGAAAAACAAAAAAGCAGTGGAGATGAATGAGGATTTAGGCGGGCAATAACATTCCACTGCCACAGTAGCTTAGCTACATGAAAACAAGTGAGACTCCTCAGATGAAGATGATCCAATACCAGGAAGTACATGACCTTGTACATATGAAGTCATTGTTTCTTCATACAGCCATTGAAAACATTCAATACTTTCAGAATGCAAAGCAGGAACAATCATTCGTTATAATATAAAACATGCATCCATAAACAGGGAGACCCAGCCATCGGATGGAACAAATCACACAAATACAACACCATGCAAGTTAACCGGTCATCCAACTCAAGGTTGTACCTTCAGTTAAGGACCAAAGTGTACTAAATATGCAGAGAAAATATTCCCAACAGAAGATAAACACACACATTATGAGAAATCAAAGAAAGTAACAAGGTCCAAGAAAGAAACTTAGGCAATTAGGTGCCACTTCAAAAACAGATGTTTCAAAAAGAATGCCAAGGTGTAGAAGACATTAAAAAGAAAATCCATGACAAATACTTAATCAACTTGAGAAGAATTAGTATAGCATATGGGGGAAGGAGCAAAAGAATCAAGGAAGCATATATGCCACAAGCTTCTCGGGCAGCCTACTGTAGGATTATTTTGGGTACTTAAAATGTTACAAACTCCTGAATCAATTTCTGAATTCTATACTGATGTAAAGCGTCCTGAGTGATGTGTTAACAAGTATTTCCATGAACAAAATTAAGAAAAGGCAGAAAGTGAAATTATCACTAACAAAGGATGTAAGCTATGGGATTAAGGAATGTAAGGGGGAGAGCGATTGGGGGAAAAGCAGAAGAAGATGCAGTGAGTTGTATGTCTAAAAGAACAAATTTTAAAGATAAGAATCAACTCAAGTTTAACAGTATGCTCGTCCAAAGCACCAAATCATCTTTCTGGTTCAAAAAGCTTCATTTATCCATAAACAGTGTACGTTAGACACATCTTTTGTGCCCACTAATCCAACAAGATGATATATCGATATTGTCCTCAAAGATCAGAATAGCTGGATCTTTGGACATTCAGAGAAGCAAAACATGATAATAATGCTCCCAATTTCGAAAATCCAGCTCATAATTTACTCCTAAACTAGAAAGTCCAACTACAAGCTCTCAAATACCAGCTCTCGCTCAAAATATCCCCAGACAATATAAAAGAGAATAAAAAGCTAAACCACACTGAATCCAGAATACCAAACTAAAAGAAAACTCTATACTGCAGCTACCGCAGTCCGAACCAAGTCCCGACTCCCACAAAGAGGAAACCCACCAAATCTTGCAGTCCCTCTCCAAATTGGGGACAAGCGGACAACCTCTACCAGTGAATCCAAACAAATCCGTGCAGCAAAACCCAGAAGGAGAAGAATCCGGCACCTACCGCAGCACACGGCAGCAGATCAACGGATTAATACGCAGGCGGGAAGACTGGAGACATTTCCAGGGAGGGGGGACTCCATCTCGCCGAGCTAGGGTTTTAGGTGTTCCTCCTTGCTCGAATTCGGAGCTTCAGATTAAGGTTCTACGAGGGATGGGAGCGCGATCACCTCGTTCGCTCATTCTCTCACTCTCACTCCCTCCTCGTTACTCTACGCGAGAAAAGGGGGTTTTTTTTTAGGAGAATGGATAAAGAGAACGAGAGAGAGAGAGAGAGAGAGAGCGAGAGGGAGCGGAATCGCGAAAATGTCAAGGGGTGGAAGGAGGAAGCCAGCGGCCCGGAGCGAAACCTGGTGGTCCGGATTCCGAACCTCTTGGTTCGGTGTCAGAGCCGAAGCTGGGCCATGCCTTTTTTTAATCTTTAAACGAGTGGGCCAGGAGCCAATTACGGCCAATATCAGCCGTTGGTTTTCTGATCCTTCACCGTGGGCGGATCCGGAGCGTCCAACGACCACTTTAATCAGGAGATTGGCGGGAAGGGATCCTTTCTCTCTTTTTTCGTATTTTGGTGCCGGCGCGAACGTAACGGACGTTATGGTAACTACCGCACACGTTGGTTAGGGCCGGTAGGTATACTAAAGACAAAAAAGTGTGTTCTTTTTTACGCAACAAGACGACAAAAGCATTTCCTTTTTTTTTTTGGCTCTTGTTTAACTTTGAGGAAGATAGTGAAAGAGTAAAAAGTAAAACTCAAATTTTCAGGTGAATTCCTACGATTAAGTTCGTGAGGTGAAGTTCTCAAGCATTATCTTTTGATCCAATATTTTTCTTACTAATTTCTTTTTTGTTACACTAAGTATAAGATTTTCTTACACAAACTAGAATATAAGATCTATCGAATAGCGTTATCAGAAGCATTGACAGAAAAAAAAAATAGCTAAAATAATATTAAATTAAAAAATGAGATCGAGAGAGAGTAAGTTTTTGAATCTTCTTGGAAATTTTAGTAGCTAACAAGAGCTTGAAGTTGTCTTGATACTAAAGTGCTGCAACAACACATAACACCAATCAATACTTGCTCGTTGATTGGTGAGCTTCTGCAGCAGCAGAGAGGGCACAGTGTTCTATATATATATATATATATACGTTTCCAGTTGCAGCTTCGTGTGCCATGTTGCATTCCCCTGCTGACAAAGTTTGGCACATCAGTTGTAAAGCTGCAACCTGACGAGGATTCGCAAGAAGACATGCGTCAAATACATGGCCACGGTGCCGGTGTTTAAGGTTGCAGTACTGCATGGGAACTGCTGCCAGATAGCAGACAAAAGGAAGCAATCGCCAAGAATCCTGCAGCCACAGCATGCATTTGCTCTGTTCCCGTCACGTACCCTCTCTGGGAATGTTCTTGGATTACCTTAAAAGAAGAGGACGGCGATTAGGAATGCTATGACCCTTGTATGGTGACAGTACGTTAAGAAAACCTTAGGGGGTACAGCAAAAATAACGTGGCATAGGATATCCGCTGACCCCATCTCCACTGTGTTGCAAGGGGAATGCCATGGACCACGAGTCACATGCCAAGAGATGATGAGGGGTGAGAGAAAGAGTAAGAGTGCAATGCAAGAACAATGGAGACAGGAAGAATAGACCTTGAGACTCAAACAAATGATGACTGGACCATTTCCGACTCTACACTTCAGGCTGCTGTCCCTTCTACGACAGGGATTTCAAAGCTCTAAAAGTAAGTGAATCGACTCAAATCATTTTTTTATAGAGTCGGCAGCCAATGATGAGGACTGAGAGGTTGACACAGGTCACAAGAATGATGAGTGATGAGTGATGGGGGTTGATAGAATTTTAATGAGGGCATAAAGTGAATCAAAGGGATTGGAAAGTGACTGACAAGTCCATGGAAAGGTCATGAAAGATACTATTCTGAGCTATCTTGTGGATGGGGCTTAAGTTGTGGAGCTCACAGAGTTTGATACCCTCATCTCCAAATTCCAACAATATAAAACTGAGATCAGAATATTACCTGTCATTGCCCCAAGTCTTATCTTGCTCTGGTTACCCTCTTTCCACTGCAAAGCTAAGAGCCACAATAAGTTCTCCTGCATAAATATGAATCATATAAATTTAATTAGAATATTAAGAATTATAAATGTTTATTAAAAATGTTTTGGTGCAGCAGCAGCCACCACACAGAAGCTGCAGCAGTACAAATTTTCTTTACCTTTGTTCATGCTGTCTGAGGATAGTCTTGTTTTACAACATAATGGGAAAAGCAATAATATTTTTCACAATCAAACAGGTCTGGTTAGCTTTCGTATCAAGAACAGATAAGTAGGCAAAAGAATATTTTCTGGTTAGCTTTGGTATCAAGAACAGATAAGCAGGCAAAAGAATGTTGATACAAATTGTCTTAAATATATATCCAAATCTTGTGAATGTCGAAAAAATTCATGTTACAAACAGACTCACAAGCCAGGTTTGCATACACTTCATATTTGCTTCCTCCCTGCAGTTCAAATGTTTCTTCATAACCTTTCATCACTCAGAGAACACTCAAAACATCACGACAGTTTGACCTGTGTTTCTTCTTCGACAATAGTAAATATGTCATTGATTCTGCAGGACGCACAAAGGAAAAAACATAAGGCGCTGTAGTATATGCAATTGTGACAAATTAAAAGATGCATGACATAGTCAAGCTGTAAAAGCCAAAACTATCCTGTATCTAAGTAAAAGAAGGGAGAGTCGCATGCGTTACATGTTTGTGAGCTTTATAGAAATATAGCAACGTCCATAGTGCAACAAAGTTCTTTTTCTTTGCAAATTCTTTAATTTATGCATGACAATTTTTAGTTTCTTTATATGACTTGTATTAAAGTGTCACCATATCGTGATAAAAAGATTTTGCTAAGAAAGATACTGCAGTTAAATAATATTTCACCTCATTCCGAATTCCCATCATAATATAGCAATATACATTCAATAAACATTCAGGCTAGAGGATCACAACAAACGTGCAAGTCTTTAGACCTATAAGCAGAAATGGTGACCAAGAATTCTGAATTTTCAGTTGTAATATGCTGCCCATGCTTAGCCATAAATGAATTCGAGAAATGGTCGGCCTTAGAGTTCAGACTTATCATCATCCAATTGCCATATCACTGATTTCTGTATCATAGTTAACTAGACATACATAGGATCTTAAAATTAATCCAGTCAGTGACAACTTATGATCACATCAAAACAATCAAGCTATTTTTTTATTGACTTTTAACTGTTTCATTTAACACAACAGAGATGACATAAGTTATATATATATATATACCTAAAAAAATACCATATTCATGCCTGTAAAGTCTAATATTCAATATACATGTATGTCGTGAATAGTCAGATTCTTGAAATTATACCTTTCCAGCAACTTAAACCAAAAATTGTTGTATATATCACTGAAGAGAGAATTTTGCAGGTTACAACCTACTCTTTGACCTTTTCGTGCCGTTAATGTCACATGATACTGTAGCAATATCTGTTGCTTCCTATTCTTTTGAACCCTTTAAAAATATAGGAAAATTAAAGATCACTCCCTGGTTGCTTTAGCTTAATCAGCAATAAACTAACAGCCAACTAGTCTATTCAAACTTATATTTGGAAAACTTGGTAGCATGACGGTCGTCATGGTTGGCAGTTGGTATTGAAGTTCTATTCAAACTTCCAATGAATTTTTCTCATCCTTAAGTTGTACTCTATAGCTGAGTGGCTGAGACCATAATGATCACATATGGTGATGATACTCAAAAGGAACACATGCACAAGAATCAAATATTTAACAAATAAGTACACAGTTTTGACGCAGCCAACAATGAAGAGAGTGATATTGATTTTTGTCAAATTAAAAGATCCTGAAAACTCGCACCAATGATCATCAAACAAGCTATTAAGGTCCAGTATGCATGACAATATTTTTGGGCTTAATTTAATTTCTAATAGAACAAACATTTACATATAACTGGGAAAGATATCAGCTTCAGTTTTCCAAACCTATTTGTGTCAATGTTTACATCAGCAAGCCATGTTGTTAGGTACACCTGCAATAAACCAAACTAACTGTAAGATAGAAAGAAAATTTTGTTGTCCATATACATAAAAACCACTTACTGAAAGGGTCAAATTGTCAGTAAGATTCAACATAAACAACAGTAACTGAACTCTCAGAGTCACAATCTACTGTTTGAAACCTTAGTTCCTTTATGTTGCAATCATATATCCAGATACCAGATATTCAAACAAGTCATTCAGCTTCAAACAAAAATAGAGCAGAAAATAACATTTGACCCAATACAAATCAGTGAATCAAAAAACTGAGTATAATTGATGTAAATTTTACAAATCATAAAATCTAGTAAGTTACTGAATTTTAAAGAGAAACCTCAGAGCATCGTAAGCTGAAACAATCTGAAAATGCCACAATATGTTGTCATCAACTAAGATGAACTTAAGAAGGGCCAAAACACCACCCAGGCATCTAGTTTTTTTTTTTTTTCTTTTCACTTCATATAGCAAGCAATGGACGGAAATGATACCAACTGTAAAAATATTAGGACAACTGGAAGAATGTTTAAGAGTAACTGTTATAAAACAACTGACCTGCAAAACATCACTGCTCAAAGGATGATCCACTTGTGTGGTCAGGGAGGTACAGGGTTGCTGACCTCTTAGCGATGGAAGTAAAGGCTCAACATTTTTCTCAGAGCACAGACCACTAATAGTTAGATCTTGAAATTCTCCAGAATATAGCTCATCTGACCATTTTAATCTATCAAATTGTCCTTCGCCTTCCTCATGTTTAATCGACAGTAACTCGACCACAAGGAACCTCTGTCCAAGTGAAATGAGAACTCAAGATACAGCCAGAGGGAATATCATGGAGGCACAAAGGAAAAGACAAGAGACATGCATCAGAAGTAAGTTACTACTAAAAGGAGATGCAAGCAACAGGAAAAGAACTGGCATGTAATTTAAGGAATATAATCAATACCTTCAAACTTAGCTCTGATAGAAACATCTCGACAAGCTCATGTGCAAGATTCTCTACAAGTATCCACATATGAGAAGATATCAAAAATATTGTTTAAGAGAAGCTTGAATCCAACAACATATACTGTGTTCATGTCTAAAAGATGAAGAAGATAATGATAAGCCATACTGATCATTAAGTAACTGTAAAGTAGCAAAATAAAGAGAGATTGAATACAAAAAACAAAATGATGTGTCACAAATACAATTCAACAATGAAAATTTCCTCTGAAGATGAGTCATCCAAAAGTTGAAAACACAAAAACGGGGATATTGTAACAATCCCAAAAATCAAGGCATGATTCCTAAAAAAATGAGTAGGGGCATTTGTTTGTTGACAAAATTTGAAACCTTTAAACATTGTGCCTAATTAGTGAACAACCAGGTGAATATATTTTCTTGATTTGCAATGAAAACATTGATAGAATTTCCAAAGAGGAGATTGAAATTTATTCCCATAACTAAAATATCCAAAAAAAAGGTAACAAACCCTTTATAGTTGGAAGAATTATGATTCACCAATCAAACAATTATAAATTCACAACATTAATCATTAGGAAATGTGAGAGGAATTAGTCTGACAAGGCTAACAAATAAGATTGGTTAGATACATTGGTAATAGGCACATAACTGAACTGCTTAAGTTTTTAAATTGTAACAATTTCCAGTTTATATAACAAACCGTAACTAATTTGGCACGCTACTTGTGTGGTAATATCTCCCAGACAAGTTATATCAGAGGCCAAGGTATAAATTGGGCCTGACAAATATCAGAGGCCAAGGTACAAATTGGATCTGACAAAAAAGCAAACTCTGATGTATATTCTGGTTTAATATGGTTGAATCAAACATGCAATGGCTCCCTGACAAATGGGTGTTGCTATGCTGGATTCCCTGTAATGCAAAAGGCTAACTT
Source organism: Musa itinerans (assembly GCA_001649415.1). Lineage (NCBI taxonomy): Eukaryota > Viridiplantae > Streptophyta > Magnoliopsida > Zingiberales > Musaceae > Musa > Musa itinerans. The sequence goes on along the minus strand of LVTN01000289.1, from coordinate 268,471 downwards.
AAGCTAATAAGGTATGTTCTTTATAATATGAACTCACATAAATGGCTAAACATGAGAATGGTTGTCTTCCAAGTTTGCATGAATGGTGTACATGCATAAATAGCATGTAATCACATGGTTTCTACTTGGAAAATGATTAAAGAGTACGACCAGATCTATTGGTGTTGATCCACAACCTATAGTCCTAAGTTTTTTGGTTATAATGGTGTCCACTTACCAAATTGATGCCTTGATCAGTTTGGCACACTCCCCATGTGACTATATATTCCCAACATAAGTTTTTTTTGTCATCTATGTTAGTATTGTTAGATCATTGTCTCAGTTTTTCATTCTATGCAGTACAAAACTTGAATGCCAAATAAAGAAATTCAGTTAAATATGAACTGAGACGATCAATCTCTTCTCTCACCAAAATGTATACTTTTTAACAAAGAACTACACTAGGCATACCATAGAAGCATGTACTAGTTCTTTAGACTCTTTAGATTCCTTTATGGGCATTAAGTGATAAATTTAGGATGATTCTGCAATCTACCACAGCATAATTATATACAGGGGTTATAGATTAAAAAAAAAGGGAACAAAATACACCAACTAACACCAGCCTCTAAAAAATGGAATTTTTCATCTGCTAACCGCAGCAATAATAGGAAACATAGAAGTAAATCATGATCTTCAGTGACAAGCAACCTAAGATCCACCTCATAATAGCAATTGATTAGCCATTTAGCATTAAGATGTTGACAGGGACAAAAAACGTACCAAAGTATGTAATTGAAAAAGATGAAAAAACTGGAATTCCTCCACCATCTCCAGGATCATTCTCATGCTCTGGAATATCAGAAAATTGTGCAAGGGGGCTGGCGATAGGTCCTTTAAGGAAACAACGCATAGAGCGAGCTGACTTGACCAGTTCAGCAACAGCAAGTACCTAAAGTCATTTACACTACATTTAAGGTGAAGCAAATTTGATAATAAAAGGTTCTGTATTCTCTGTGTCTTAATATTGGTAGTAGGAAGAACTGGAGACACAAACTGCATGATAATTAGAAATCAAAAGCAAAATGCACATGAAACCTATCAGACAGTCTCTCCGTGCAGCTTGTTACATAGCGTTCACAGAAAAAATCTGAACAACAACAAAGGTAATCTACTGATTGTCTTCTGCAGCAATGGAAAACAGTCTGCAAACGTACATACCATATCGTTGTAAGATGATAACAGCAATTTTCGATACGTTTCCTGTAACAATTGAAAAATACTAAAACTCTTCAACTTCAATTTTATGCAGTAATAACATCATCAGATATGAAAAGGAAATATCAGTAAAAAATGGAAATTTTGATTCTCATAACCTACTAGCTCATTCTAAAAACAAAATTTCGTAACTCGGAAAACAAAATCAAAATGTTGGCCTATCAACATCAATTCAGACAAAACAAAACAAATATTTTGGAAAGAGAACCTGCTGACGAGCCAATTTGTCACAAGCCTTCTGCCGAATCCCAGGCATATCCTTCAGAACACCCAATTCCATCGCCGGCATGTACCTAACAATCATCCAATTGAAACAAAACCCTCAATAAACCCTACTACGAAAAGTCGATTCGTGCCCTAAAACCAAATGCAAGAGCAAATCCAACAATTGCAAAACAATACAACAGCAGGACCACAATCTTCTCGTCACCTCTGATTAAGATAAGCATTGACGAGAGAGGTAGCCTGCGACCTCCCCTCCGACGCCGCGGAGGCCCACCGATCCTTGTTCGAGAGCAGCTTGGACCACTGGTTCCTTATATTCCTCTGCGCCGCCGGCCGCCATAGCCGCGTCGGCGACGGCGATGGCGACAGACCAGGATTATGGTTCCGAGAGCTCGAGACCTTCGAAGGGGGAAGAGGCGTGCCCGTGGCGTTCGCTATGGCATCCATGGCGCTTCGAGGGCAATACAAACGGGTCGGACCTTCAAACTCGCAAATAAATAGCTTCGACCCGCACGCACGAGGGAGGGAGAGTGGAAGCCGATTTAGTCACGAAAAACACGTTCCCCGCAAAACGAGGCTGGACGAATGGCCGGGTGTGCCCCACTTCACTGGCCAACCAGTACACGGGTAGAACAAAGAGTAAATTTACAGGAACAATGTTTAATATTATTATCTTCTTCATCTCGACCACCTCGAGTTCACTGCTACTTTTGCTTCTCATCTTCGAATCGTTTCACTTAATGCAGCTTCCTTAAGTTGGTGAGACGAATGAATCAATTCATGTTTGCACAAATATTGCTTGGTGTACCGTTGGATAAAGCAATGGTAGCTTATTGGCTCTATCACACGCTTTGTTTATCCTTAGTTGATGAAGGTCCATGAATGGGCATGAATTCACAGATAAAAGAAGAAATTATATATATATATATATATAATATCTATTATCAGTTAACACGTGATTATTATCTCATCTAATATGGTAAGAATGATAATTACGAGTTTCCTTTTCATTCATTATGAAATTAAAAATAATTATAAACTTTTTTTTCTTCGATAAGAAAATCAATATTTATTTATGATAAGAAAGACAATCACAAACTTCCTTTTCTCATTCAACATATATAACATACACTAAAAACGAGAGAGTTTTTTTTTTTAATTGGTCAAACATATATTTAGGGACTTCTAATTACTAATTTAAGTGTGGGAGGGATCGAGAAATCTCCCTCGACCTTAGTCTTCAAATGGCATCTCGAAAGCGTAATACTTCCACCTCCGGAGTATAATACTTCAATTTTGGTCAAGCCACCTCAAAGGTAAGAAAGATAATTTTAAACTCCTTTCTCTTCCTTTTATGATAAGGAAGATAGTCACAAAATTTTTTCTTCTCCTTCCAGGTATAAAAAATATATTCTAAATAGGAAAATGGAGCTCTCTTTTTTCCTTTCTTGAACTACTCAAACTCACATTTAAGGATCTCAGATTATTAACTTGAGTATCAAAGAGATTGGGTCGAAAAATCTCCCCCGACCTTAGTTTTCATGCAGATGAGATATTAAGAGCATAATATTTCTACCTTGGGAGCATGATACTTTCATATTGAATCCACCTCGGAGTTACATCGAAGATATTTCCGACAATCCTATACACACAGGTCTAGATGCACTCACATAACCCCTTGTTTGACAAGAAACCATGTTGGAGTTGTTAATAAGTTGCCCGGTCGAAAAATCTCTCCCGACCTTAGTCTTCATGCAGATGAGATATTAAGAGCATAATATTTCTACCTTGGGAGCATGATACTTTCATATTGAATCCACCTCGGAGTTACATCGAAGATATTTCTGACAATCCTATACACACAGGTCTACATGCACTCACATAACCACATTGTTTGTCGGAGTTGTTAATAAGTTGCCTAATGATATATTAATAGAGGGATTATTTTATTGACATGATCTAAATGTATTATTGTAGAAGCAACTGTTTCCTGGACATGACTTTTCTTGACAGTAAAGACAAATATTCAAGTTGATTGCAGCTTGCACGATACAGACAAAAGTTCTTGTGGCAACGACTTGAGGTCTTGTAGCAAGGAATAGTTTAGGCATTGCGTTCAGCTGTTCACAGACGAAGGAAACGATAACCGGTGGGAGAAGCTTCGAAGCACCGATGAGAAGATGTCACACGTCGATGTATATTTAAGTGTTATCCTGTGGGTTCATGAAACTTGCTTTCCTCCTCCAATGCCATGGCGTGCGGGCAAATGAGATCTGCGACTGAGAGGAGACCAGCTTCAGTCGCCCATCTACAGTGGTGGGGGCGTCGATAACGTTTAGTTCCCTCTTAAGGCTCGTATCGAGTATAAGAATAGATACGATAGAATCGATGTGACCAGAACACACAAACAATGGAGTCGAAGTGTTAACACCCATAGGAGGAGGTGGTAAGAGTTGACAATGGACATTATTATCCATATCGACGTATCTTTTATTGCCAATCATGCAACGTCGACATTAATGCGTATTGTTTACAGCTTCATGAACGTTAGCTACTGTCAACGTATGTCATCAAACTCTCTCATGCAGTTCGTACTGCGTGACTGCATCATCAGAATCGTGGTGTATCAAATGATAGGATGTCATTTCGAGGATTACAAGATCACAGATCCGTAGAAGCAGAAACGAGCATTGATTGCCAACTTCAATGCAGGCCAAATAGTACATACATGCATACGCAGGTGTTCCTGGCAAGAAAAACGAGGAAGAGATGGCAAGGTAACAGTGGTGCATGGTGGGCTCCCGTACCGTAGTCCGGTCCCGTGAACAATGGAGTTTTCCCATCCGATCCCCATTCCGCGCTTTAGTGCCTTTAACCACCATCCAACCATGGTGACATCCATCCCCCACCATTTCCTCTTAGTATATAAGCATATCCTGCCAGTTGCACAGATTGCAATCTCATCCAAGATCTCGATCTCTCTCTCTCTCTCTCTCTCTCTCTCGCTCTCGCCCTCTCTCTCTCTCTCTAGAGAACAATGGTGGTGCGGAAGAGGAGTCTTGTCTTTGTTGTTCTATTGGTGGTGTTTGGGGTAGGGAGGTGTTTGGCACAGAGTGGAGGACTCAGCAGGAGTAGTTTCCCCGAGGGGTTCGTCTTTGGAACAGCTTCATCATCCTACCAGGTGAACGTTGTGGTATTATTTTCCTTAGATACGGTATCTAAACACTGCCTCAAGAAAAGATATATGGAAGATCTCTATGTTCTTTTCCACCCATCTTTCTCTCTTCTTTTACTTGTGGGTACACAATCCTCATCTTTCTGTTCTTCTTTATCTTGATTCTGACAAGAACTATAGAGTCTAAGTATGAACATTGATGCGACGCAACGAGCACAAGACTTCCAGTTCGGATGGTGAGGCCACGCTTTCAACTGATAATATGTTCCATTCCTGATCTTGTCTTTAAGTGACACAACAACTTCTGCAAAATGAATAAGCTTGGCAGTATCATCTGGATGTTAAAGCAGCTTCATAATGAATTAAACTAAGTTATGCATTCAGGGGGCTGAATGCTAAGTTGTATGACCAGAGATGATCCTAAACATGCTTTCCTTTCTGAGATATGAAGCTGCATATGCATACTGAAGTTTATACAATGGAATAACAGGTTCATGGATCCACTGTTCTTTGGGGATTATCCAAGCTCAATGAGGAAGCGAGTTGGATACAGGTTGCCAAGGTTTACAACAGCTGAGGCTGCTCTAGTTAAGGGGTCATTGGATTTTGTGGGAGTAAACCATTACACCACATATTATGCAAAGCACAACTCAACTAATATAATTGGAATACTCCTCAATGATACCCTTGCAGATTCTGGAGCTATGACTCTTCGTAAGCAGCTCACTCTTTGAAAGATTTGCTTCCAATGGTTATTTTAGCAATTGGAATTATGAATCAGTTCATGTCTCTTCCTCATGGTCAGATTTAACATGTAGACAATGCTCATAATATGATCAGATTTAATTGCCCATGGATAGCCAACTCCATGAATTTTAGAGCTAACTCCTTGATGCTTGCTATACTTAAACAAAACATTTGAAAGATACAGAATCACCATTGTATCTTTTGAAGTCTGAACCATATTTGATTCTATTGCACTTGTCTGACTGTCATCTTTTTTCCTCCCATTATGCAGCTTTCAAGAATGGAAAGGCAATTGGAGATCGGGTAAATTTTAATGAAGCTGAAATAGTCATTAGACCAATATATCATGTGGTTCTGATCTAGTAATTGTGATTCGCCGTAAACTTGTTTCATTCATGTGTTTTCTACTTATTTTTCATTTAATGATCAAACAACTATAATTATAAATTAGGGGAAGCTCTATAATTCGGAATAGTTTCTTGTAACTATGGATCATAACATTCTAAGATTAGCATCATAGATTTGTCAAAAATGAAAGAAAAGGGAAAGGCTAATGTCCTACATGCTTCAGATTGAAGTGCAAGTGTTCTATCTACTTCCTACATATAATCCAGCAAATATCAGATGTATATCACAGTTAAATTTCTTGAAAAAAGAATTAGAAATTTTTTTTGACAAACTCTGTTTTCGAATTGAATTCCTAAATGATCCCTTGTTTTTTTCATATAAACACAGTTAGACCCATCACATTCTGTGTTATCTTTTAATAAACTTTCTATTGAAATGTCTGTTAATCTTGTTCTACTTTGATCAGAAGCCCTGCTTCCATTTCTATAACCCAAGCAACACTTCTAATCCATTTATCAAGCTATATGGAGCCTAATTTGTTCCATTTTTGTGTCATGAAGGACTTTGCTGTATATATGTACATTGAATTGGAATGCGAAAAATATAATGTGAAAAAAGCTTAGAAGACTCCTTTTCTGTTCTGATGTATAATCCTTAAGGCTTGAACAGTATACTTGTACTGTAGCTGAAACATATGATGCTTATGGAATGCAGGCCTCTTCAATATGGCTCTATATTGTACCTCAAGGGCTGAGAAGCCTGATGAATCACATCAAGCAGAAGTATGGGAATCCTGTGGTTATCATCACAGAGAATGGCAAGTAATCTTGCTTTTCGTGTTCAAGATTACATTTTACATGCATCTCTACCTTTAGAAGCTAATAATTCTATCGACCATATGAAGGGATGGATGATTTCAACAACCCATTTATCTCAATTAAGCATGCTCTGAAGGACGATAAAAGAATCAGATACCACAATGACTATCTATTGAACCTGTTGGCCTCCATAAGGTAATTTTCTCACAGTAAATTTGTCGTTGAGTGCGCTTACAGTGTCTCTTGCCTGATTGATAAAGTCACAGTGATATTAACTGTAGCATATGACGAGAAAAAAGATATATAAACAAAGGCAATTAAGAATTATGTACATTTAGTATGACATTTCTCCTTGATAATATGGAATAAGATCTACATACAGAATGATCTTCCAGGAATGGTGATAGAACTACAAGTATCTGCAAAACAGATACTTGTCATTTTCAGGTTAAACACTAAGAGACTTAGAATTAAAGATGCCAATTATGTATTGATTTATCAAAGTCTAAGATGACTTAGAATTAAAGCTTAGCTTGTATAAACCTAAGAAGGTTTTATCATATAATGCTTTCTTGATGAGGCCAACAAGAATAATTCGGAATAAAAGTATTTAGGATTTAGATGGAGCTTATGAGTGTATCAGGAATAACATCTGCTACACTGGAGCTAAACAATGTATTAGTATTTATGGTCTTCTATCTTGCAGGGAGGATGGGTGTAATGTGCAGGGATACTTTGCTTGGTCTCTTCTTGACAACTGGGAGTGGGCTGCAGGGTATACTTCTAGATTTGGCCTGTACTTTGTTGATTACAAGGATAAACTCAAGAGATACCCAAAGAAATCAGTTACCTGGTTCAAGAACCTGTTGAAGTCTGCATAAACTGTTGCTAAGTCCCCCTAATAAACTATGGAAGAAGGAATGATGGAGATTAATTGTTGATGTGCTGTTTATTAGTAAGCTCTGTTGTAGCTTCATATTCTGGTAACTGTGATTTCATTCTTGTGGTTCAATATAAAGGAATTGTTCATGCTTCAATGTCTTTACAATGTGAGAGTCCATGCATGGATTCTTACACATTCTATTCATTCAGTTAAAATAGCTCCAGTTGCACAGATTGCAATCTCATCCAAGATCTCGATCTCTCTCTCTCTCTCTCTCACCCTTTCTCTCTCTCTAGAGAACAATGGTGGTGCGGAAGAGGAGTCTTGTCTTTGTTGTTCTATTGGTGTTGTTTGGGGTAGGGAGGTGTTTGGCACAGAGTGGAGGACTCAGCAGGAGTAGTTTCCCCGAGGGGTTCGTCTTTGGAACAGCTTCATCATCCTACCAGGTGAACGTTGTGGTATTATTTTCCTTAGATACGGTATCTAAACACTGCCTCAAGAAAAGATATATGGAAGATCTCTATGTTCTTTTCCACCCATTTTTCTCTCTTCTTTTACTTGTGGGTACACAATCCTCATCTTTCTGTTCTTCTTTATCTTGATTCTGACAAGAACTATAGAGTCTAAGTATGAAGTAACCAACCAGAATTGAATTGAAGGAGATCAGAAGCAATTCTGCTAAACCATCAGATTGCATCTCCTCCTGCTATTTCTCCGCCAAGCAGAAGGGATCACCGGCCACGCGTGCGTCTCTCGAGGGGGAAAGGACGCTTCCCGATCGACATGGTCGGGAACGAGACGCTGTTACCTGTGTCAGCGTTTGAACCATTCCATCCTTCTTCTTGGGTCCCACGGGGGGAACGGGCCCACCACCATGAGGCCCCACCTCCTGTTGTAGTTGTAGGTTTAGGTTCGGCATGTATCATCCCTTCTTCTTTTGCTTCGACGGAGTTAACTGCCCATACTCGCCTTTCAGTATGAAGGAGCGGTGGAGGAGGATGGAAAGGGAAGAACGGTGTGGGATGTCTTCGCTCATACCTTCGGTACGCCATTAGTTCTCAGTTTACTGTTTCGTAGAGAACATGAGATTTAGTGGGAGGGGAAAACTGCATGCTTGATTTGATCATCTTGAGTTCTGCAGGGAAGGTGATTGATTTCAGCAACGCTGATGTCGCCGTCGATCAGTACCATCGGTTTGATGTACTCTCTGTTGAATCCTCCTGCTAGTTCTGTAATGTTGGTGAAGAACAAGGCTGATGAACATGGCACTGAAATGCTTGTCGATTGCGATTGCAGGAAGACATACTCCTTATGAAAGACATGGGCATGGATGCTTACAGGTTCTCAATCGCATGGTCACGCATCTTCCCAAGTAACAAGTCACTCTCTTAATCATACCTTTAAAGATTTTACCGGTCATTTAGAAGCAGTAGTAGATTAAGATTCTAGCATGAAGCTTTCGATGAGAGAATGAGGTGACATTGCTAATCTCATCTTAGAATCCTGGAAATCATCAAGCTCATACTTGCAGAGAGGTCTTTAAGAAAGTTCTGATAATGACTTGATCTAATCCTTCTTCGGTTGTGCTTTGATCTTAATATGATGCAAAGATTCAGCATATAAGCCTCGCAGAGACTGATTAATGCATAATCCACTAATGATTTGATGTATTGTTCCCAATTTGCAGATGGAACTGGTGAGGTCAATCAGGCAGGGATAGACCATTACAACAAGTTAATCAATGCTTTGCTAGCCAATGGTTAGATCCGCAGGACGAACTCTTTTATGAATCTGCAAGATGTTCTCGTTAGGATCATATCATCTCTAAGAATTATCACTTTGCAGGGATCGAACCATACGTGACTCTTTATCACTGGGACCTTCCTCAAGCATTAGAAGACCGATACGACGGATGGATTGATCCACGAATTATGTAATGCTCATTTGACAATAGAACATATGCTTTGAGTTGTGGCAAACAGCTGAGAATTGAATGTTGACTACATTAATCTTTACATGCTTCTTCTTTCAGAATTCTATTTCAGTCCAGAGTAGAGACATCAAATACTTCTGATTTGTTTGGATGAATCATTCACCTTGCATATATGAATGTTGTCCTTCTTGTCATTCTCAGACAGGACTATGCAGACTATGCAGAGACATGCTTCAAGGCATTTGGGGACCGAGTCAAGCACTGGATGACCTTCAATGAGCCCCACACCTTCGGGATCCAAGGCTATGATGTGGGACTCCAAGCCCCTGGGCGCTGCTCCGCTTTCCTTCGGCTGCTCTGCAGGGCAGGGAACTCAGCAACTGAGCCTTACATTGTTGGCCATAATGTTCTTCTATCGCATGCCACTGTCTCTGACATTTACAGGAGAAAGTATAAGGTATCAGTATCTCAGATATCACAATTCTTTTGCGTGCAAATTTATGTGTCGGCTTACCTTTGATGTGTTAAGTGTGCTGTTTAAGTTTACATGTACGCTGAACAAAAACATCGGTGTCGACATGCAGCAAAAGCAACAAGGATCACTTGGCATAGCATTTGATGTTATGTGGTATGAGCCCATGACAAACTCCTCTGAAGACATTGATGCGACGCAACGAGCACAAGACTTCCAGTTCGGATGGTGAGGCCACGCTTTCAACTGATAATATGTTCCATTCCTGATCTTGTCTTTAAGTGACACAACAACTTCTGCAAAATGAATAAGCTTGGCAGTATCATCTGGATGTTAAAGCAGCTTCATAATGAATTAAACTAAGTTATGCATTCAGGGGGCTGAATGCTAAGTTGTATGACCAGAGATGATCCTAAACATGCTTTCCTTTCTGAGATATGAAGCTGCATATGCATACTGAAGTTTATACAATGGAATAACAGGTTCATGGATCCACTGTTCTTTGGGGATTATCCAAGCTCAATGAGGAAGCGAGTTGGATACAGGTTGCCAAGGTTTACAACAGCTGAGGCTGCTCTAGTTAAGGGGTCATTGGATTTTGTGGGAGTAAACCATTACACCACATATTATGCAAAGCACAACTCAACTAATATAATTGGAATACTCCTCAATGATACCCTTGCAGATTCTGGAGCTATGACTCTTCGTAAGCAGCTCACTCTTTGAAAGATTTGCTTCCAATGGTTATTTTAGCAATTGGAATTATGAATCAGTTCATGTCTCTTCCTCATGGTCAGATTTAACATGTAGACAATGCTCATAATATGATCAGATTTAATTGCCCATGGATAGCCAACTCCATGAATTTTAGAGCTAACTCCTTGATGCTTGCTATACTTAAACAAAACATTTGAAAGATACAGAATCACCATTGTATCTTTTGAAGTCTGAACCATATTTGATTCTATTGCACTTGTCTGACTGTCATCTTTTTTCCTCCCATTATGCAGCTTTCAAGAATGGAAAGGCAATTGGAGATCGGGTAAATTTTAATGAAGCTGAAATAGTCATTAGACCAATATATCATGTGGTTCTGATCTAGTAATTGTGATTCGCCGTAAACTTGTTTCATTCATGTGTTTTCTACTTATTTTTCATTTAATGATCAAACAACTATAATTATAAATTAGGGGAAGCTCTATAATTCGGAATAGTTTCTTGTAACTATGGATCATAACATTCTAAGATTAGCATCATAGATTTGTCAAAAATGAAAGAAAAGGGAAAGGCTAATGTCCTACATGCTTCAGATTGAAGTGCAAGTGTTCTATCTACTTCCTACATATAATCCAGCAAATATCAGATGTATATCACAGTTAAATTTCTTGAAAAAAGAATTAGAAATTTTTTTTGACAAACTCTGTTTTCGAATTGAATTCCTAAATGATCCCTTGTTTTTTTCATATAAACACAGTTAGACCCATCACATTCTGTGTTATCTTTTAATAAACTTTCTATTGAAATGTCTGTTAATCTTGTTCTACTTTGATCAGAAGCCCTGCTTCCATTTCTATAACCCAAGCAACACTTCTAATCCATTTATCAAGCTATATGGAGCCTAATTTGTTCCATTTTTGTGTCATGAAGGACTTTGCTGTATATATGTACATTGAATTGGAATGCGAAAAATATAATGTGAAAAAAGCTTAGAAGACTCCTTTTCTGTTCTGATGTATAATCCTTAAGGCTTGAACAGTATACTTGTACTGTAGCTGAAACATATGATGCTTATGGAATGCAGGCCTCTTCAATATGGCTCTATATTGTACCTCAAGGGCTGAGAAGCCTGATGAATCACATCAAGCAGAAGTATGGGAATCCTGTGGTTATCATCACAGAGAATGGCAAGTAATCTTGCTTTTCGTGTTCAAGATTACATTTTACATGCATCTCTACCTTTAGAAGCTAATAATTCTATCGACCATATGAAGGGATGGATGATTTCAACAACCCATTTATCTCAATTAAGCATGCTCTGAAGGACGATAAAAGAATCAGATACCACAATGACTATCTATTGAACCTGTTGGCCTCCATAAGGTAATTTTCTCACAGTAAATTTGTCGTTGAGTGCGCTTACAGTGTCTCTTGCCTGATTGATAAAGTCACAGTGATATTAACTGTAGCATATGACGAGAAAAAAGATATATAAACAAAGGCAATTAAGAATTATGTACATTTAGTATGACATTTCTCCTTGATAATATGGAATAAGATCTACATACAGAATGATCTTCCAGGAATGGTGATAGAACTACAAGTATCTGCAAAACAGATACTTGTCATTTTCAGGTTAAACACTAAGAGACTTAGAATTAAAGATGCCAATTATGTATTGATTTATCAAAGTCTAAGATGACTTAGAATTAAAGCTTAGCTTGTATAAACCTAAGAAGGTTTTATCATATAATGCTTTCTTGATGAGGCCAACAAGAATAATTCGGAATAAAAGTATTTAGGATTTAGATGGAGCTTATGAGTGTATCAGGAATAACATCTGCTACACTGGAGCTAAACAATGTATTAGTATTTATGGTCTTCTATCTTGCAGGGAGGATGGGTGTAATGTGCAGGGATACTTTGCTTGGTCTCTTCTTGACAACTGGGAGTGGGCTGCAGGGTATACTTCTAGATTTGGCCTGTACTTTGTTGATTACAAGGATAAACTCAAGAGATACCCAAAGAAATCAGTTACCTGGTTCAAGAACCTGTTGAAGTCTGCATAAACTGTTGCTAAGTCCCCCTAATAAACTATGGAAGAAGGAATGATGGAGATTAATTGTTGATGTGCTGTTTATTAGTAAGCTCTGTTGTAGCTTCATATTCTGGTAACTGTGATTTCATTCTTGTGGTTCAATATAAAGGAATTGTTCATGCTTCAATGTCTTTACAATGTGAGAGTCCATGCATGGATTCTTACACATTCTATTCATTCAGTTAAAATAGCTGTGTTGTATATGTAAAAATCTTGGCAGAGTGCTATTAATTGTGTTGGACAGCTTTGGATGACCCAATTGTGGATCTGCACACAGGACTTAAACCAGCTTCAGTTTTCGGGTTTTTGGATTCCAATAACACATTGTTTTTACACAAATTATCCCAGTTGCCACTTTGATTATGTATTATCTTTCTATTCATCTTTGCTTTCTCACTTCACTCTTGAGCATCTCTGTCAAGCTGTCAGATTTGATGTTTGTCACCTCAGCAGTTTCATATATGGATAAGAACAATTATGCTTTGTTGAACTGCCGATGATGACTTCAGTGGAGACTTCTATGCTGTTCTTTGCTCTGTTAGCTGAATTATTCTTCAAGCATGGCTACAATTTTTGGATCAGAATTGTGCAAATGATGAGAGTAAACCGAAGTATTGGAATAGGTGTAATTTTTCTGTAAGAACTGGTCTCTTATCTTAATGTTGGCTTCGACAAATCTCTTCAGATTTAGAGAACTGCAAAGTATTCATCTGTATCTTTATCTCTTCATCACCTTCCCCAAGTAACCAGACCCTAAACATGTCTTTCTAGGAAGCCAGCAATATCTACCAATCTATATTAATTGTGTACTTTTTTTCTGATCTTTTTCCATGTCTGTACTCATCCTGAAAGTTAAAGCATAAAGATCTCTCAAACATAGTAACATCCAAATCGTTATAGTATTTCTTAGATTGTACACAACATAATTCCTTACAGTCTTCCCCATGAAAATGATCACTTTGTCTTCAAAATGTAGGAATTGGCACAGTATGCAGACTTGACTGATCAAAAACCTCTTCACAGTATGAGGAGGTTGTTCATTTGTGCTGGACAAGATATCATTTACAGAAAGAAGTTGATACTCATCTCCTTTTGTGCTTACAGGTAGCCAATGGCATTACAATTTTTACACAGAAAGCCTCCTTTTGGGTGACAGTCTTATATTTTTCATATAGATTGCAAGATTACCAGAAAATAAACATTGTTACCTGGGGAAAGGATAGGAAAAAAAATTGAAATTAATTGCTTGACTTATATCTATATTTTATGCTTCGATTTACCTGAAACTGTATGTAAACTTTTTAAGCTGATCAATAAATTGTTCTTTACAAAATGTAGGAATTGGCACAGTCTGTCTTCAAAATGTAGGAACTGGCACAGTATGCAGACTTCAAAATGTAGGAATTGGCACAGTATGCAGACTTGACTGATCCAAAACTTGACTGATGCAGACTTCAAAATGTAGGAATTGGCATTCTGTCTTCAAAATGAAGGAATCGGCACGGTATGCAGACTTCAAAATGTAGGAATTGGCACAGTATGCAGACTTGACTGATAAATGCAGACTTCAAAATGTAGGAATTGTCATAGTATGCAGACTTGACTGATCAAAAACCTCTTCACAGTATGAGGAGGTTCTTCATTTGTGCTGGGCAAGATATCATTTACAACAAGAAGTTGATACTCTTCTCCTTTTGTAACCAATGGCATTACAATTTTTACACACAAAGCCTCCTTTTGGTGACACAGTCTTATATTTTTCATATAGATTGCAAGATTACAAGAAAATAAACATTGTTACCTAGGGAAAGGATACGAAAAAAAAATGAAATTAATTGCTTGACTTATTATCTATATTTTATGCCTCAATTTACCTCAAATTTTATGTAAACTTTTTAAGCTGATCAATAAATTGTTCTTTACGAAATGAGCAAGAATGTGTGAAGGAAATGGTTGCTAGTAATGGTGTGGGATGGTGATGGATGCCTCAAGAGGCAAATACCTGTGGCCATGAGACACTCAGAGAATGCGTGTGGACAAAACACAACACTGCTCCAATTGTGGTGTTCACTGCACACAATTGCTATATATATAATCTATCTGATGCAAATGTTGCATCATAGTAACAGATCACTCGCTCCATATGCATTGAAGAACAATGATGTTGATGAACAGGCATTCGGTTTTTGTTGTCTTCTTGCTTGTGTTTGAGATGAAGAATTGTTTGACACAGGCTGGAGGACTTAGCAGAGGGAGTTTTCCACAAGGGTTTGTCTTTGGGACTGCTTCCTCATCTTACCAGGTGACCATTTCCTTCTTGTCTGTTTCAATCCTTTGTATCTTGATTTCTTGATCATATTCTGCTTTTATTTAAAAGTTCGATGAAAAAGAGCATTCAAATTCTCATTATTTTCGTTGGAATGATTAGAAATTATTCTCTTTCAGTATGGAGCAGTGGAAGAGGATGGAAGAGGGAAAACAGTTTGGGACACCTTTGCTCATTCCTTTGGTATGGCATCAAAATGATACCAAGCTAACAAAAACTAATGGGAACTCTTCTTACCTGATCATAAATTTTGCAGGGAAGGTGATTGATTTCAGCAATGCCGACGTCGCAGTCGATCAATACCATAGATTTCATGTAAGTGTTTACAGAAAATTCTCCCAAAATCATGAACCATGCAGTGACAAGTTCATTACAACTGCAGGATGACATACAACTCATGGCAGACATGGGGATGGATGCTTACAGGTTCTCCATTGCATGGTCACGCATTCTGCCAAGTAAAACAGCTCATTCTCTGATCACACGTCCTTTGATGATGCAGTGATCTCATGATTTGTTCTCCATGGCTGTGCAGATGGAGCAGGAGAGGTTAACCAAGCAGGGATCGACCATTACAATGAAGAGATCGACGCACTGCTCACCGAAGGTTGGCTAACAACAGCAGCAGCTGTTCATGCAAACCATTACACCCACACGTCAGAGATCAAACACTACATGAATACTGTGCAGGGATTCAGCCTTACGTGACTCTCTATCACTGGGATCTTCCTCAAGCACTCCAAGACAGATACAATGGATGGATCGATCGCCAGATCATGTAATGCTCTTCTTCTTCTTCTTCTTCTATCATTTCCAACAGACGAGTAAGTGGCAAAGAGATCCATTGCTCATTTTGCAGAGAGGACTTCGCAAACTACGCAGAGATATGCTTTAAAGCATTTGGGGACCGAGTCAAGCAATGGATCACCTTCAACGAGCCACACACCTTCGCAATCCAAGGCTACGACGTCGGCCTCCACGCGCCCGGGCGCTGCTCCGCCCTCCTGCACTTGCTCTGCAGAGCAGGGAACTCTGCAACAGAGCCGTACATCGTTGCTCACCATGTTCTTCTCTCTCATGCCACCGTGTCCGACATTTACAGGAGAAAGTACAAGGTACCAAAGCAGAAGAACCAATCCTGCTATCTCATCGATTCAGATACCGCAAGTCATCCATCGGCATGATTCTGACGCGCAGAAAACTCAGCAAGGATCCATCGGCATGGCGTTCGACGTAATGTGGTTCGAGCCGATGACAGACTCCCCTGAAGACATTGATGCGACACAGAGAGAGATGGATTTCCAACTTGGATGGTGACTCTTTCTTTCGCGCCTGATGATCCGTACGATGTGAGCAATCACAAAAAACCTCGTTGTTTCAATTCAATGGCAGGTTAATGGATCCATTGTTCGTCGGGGAGTATCCGAGGTCGATGAGGACGAGAGTGGGCGAGAGGCTACCAAGGTTCTCAGCAGCTGAGGCTGCTCTCGTCAAGGGATCCTTGGACTTCGTTGGAGTGAACCATTACACCACCTATTACGCAAAGCACAATTCAACTAATATACTTGGGTTCTTGCTCAATGATACACTGGCAGATTCTGGTGCCATAACTCTGCGTGAGTCTCTTGCTTTTTCCTTTCTACTCCAAGTGTAGCTCAAGTTTCTGATTTGCTCATTCTTCAAGCAAGCAATCAAGCAAGTGGTAATGGATGAGATTATGCTCAGATAAAGAAAAGAATCCAAATGTAGATCTTGCCTGTAACACCCCCCCCCCTAAGAGAAGATCTGAATTGAATTATAATTATTAATTTTATCTTAAACATTTTAGACGGCGATTCAAGCTCAACAAGTTAATGGGATGATGAGAAATATTATCATCCCAAGTTTTGATTTTGAGTTAGGAGATCGCAATACTGTAGTTTGATCATATATCAAAGGATGAACTGACTTATAAAGGTTTGATCAGTATATTTGGAATATATTTGATGTTTTCACTTTGATTTACTGATGCACTTATTTCTTCATCACATGCAGCCTTCAAGGATGGAAAAGCAATTGGAGATAAGGCAAGGGTTTTTTCTTTTTTCTCAACAACTTATTTTTGAACTAATTATAGTTTATCTCCGTAATTAGCTATCTTTAGTATTTCGATTCTCATATTTTCAAAAGTTATATTTGAAATGCTACATTTATGAAAGTGAAATATTTAGCTATGTTTCTTCTTACGCGACTCTACTGATGAAAATATTGTAGGATTTATTACTAAGCATATGTTGACTTTGCCTTATTTTGATTTATCACTAAGCATGTATAATATTTTCGTCAGTAAAATTGATGACATGAGAGAAATGAGATTAAATGTTTCATTTTTGTAAGTATAAGAATCTTAATATAATTTTTAAAAGTGTAAGGATCGAGATGATAAAAATAGTTAATTACATGAGGAGGTAATATGTAATTAGATCGTTGTTATTATTATTATTTTGACATTTAGGCAACTTTAGATTATTTTGCATAAGATTGGCAATCACTAAGAAACATGGAATTAATTAACATTATACTGATTCTTTGTTAACATGTACAATTTTTTGTCTCAATTTACACTGCTTGAAGGCATTAACAGCATTCTTGTAGTCAGAAGTCAAAATCATATGGTGTCTTTGGGAATGCAGGCTTCTTCCATATGGCTTTATATAGTACCTCAGGGGATCAGAAGCCTGATGAACTACATCAAGGACAAGTATTACAATCCCTCAGTGATCATCACAGAGAATGGTATCTGTCTTTGGTCCCATTCAAATTCTGGGAGTTGAATTCTCATCCATCTTTTATTTCTGATGTGAAGGGATGGATGATTTCAACAACCCATTTATCTCCATTGAGCATGCTCTCAAGGATGATAAAAGAATCAAATATCATAGTGACTATCTCTCAAACTTGGCTGCCTCCATAAGGTATGATAATTCTTTGATATTACTAAACCTAAATCTTCACAATGAGATTTGAAGGTATAATAACTGAGTACTATTTAGGTTTAGAAGACCATTTTTCTCATCATCAAGTCATTCTGGATAAGCTACAAATAGAGAATGATCATGTAAAGAAAGATACTGTAACCATATCAGCATGCCTTCATAATATACAATTGTCTAATATTGTTCAGCGCATGGTTGAAAAGCACATGTTTGAGAAATTCCTATATGGTTCAAATCAAGGTCCGTAATACCGTACTGGAGTTTCGATCTGGGCTCGATACAGTGCGGTACGGGTGTACCGAGCATTGTAACAGTGCTACAGTATACTGTAGCAGTACTGTATGCAGTATACTGTTTATAGTGTTACAGTGCACTGCTATAGTGCTACAGTCGAAAACCGGTATGTACCGCCTGGTACCGGACGGTCCACGTACCGATAACCTGTCGGATCGATACATACCACCCGTACCGGACGGTACACGTCGATACGACAGACCTTGATTCAAATAAACATTTATAGCTAACCTGCTGTTGCTGTTCAATTTATATTTTGTAGCAGGAAGGATTTTAATTGAGCTGATTCTTTGAACTTGTCTTGCAGGGAGGATGGCTGCAATGTGAAGGGATACTTTGTGTGGTCTCTTCTTGACAACTGGGAATGGGCTGCAGGGTATACTTCAAGGTTTGGCCTATTCTTTGTGGATTACAAAGATAACCTCAAGAGGTACCCAAAGAACTCTGTTAACTGGTTCAAGAACCTGCTCAGATCTGCCTGATCCACCGCTGCTAAGGCCATTGAAAGATATGAACTTTGACTGGGAAAAGAACATGGACTATTTGATGATGATGCATATGTGTTGATGGATATACTTGAAGCACCAAATCCTTCTTGAAGGAACTTTTCTTACTGTAGATGGTCACTATGTTGTTTGTGAAATGAATTGCTATGAGTAGTGATATGGCCATTGAAATATGCAATAACATAACTTCTGAATGCTAAACTGTTTATGAACATTTTTTTGTCCATGAACCAAGATTAACTTGACCATCAGAGGAAACATGTAAAAAATACTGATCCAATAAAATCTTTTTCAGACGCAATAATTTCGTCATGTTCGATTGACGATCAAGATTGACCAAGTAACATCATGAATTCAATATCAGAGGTCAAAAATGCTTGTTGAACAAGAAGCATCATAAGAGAAGTTTAATTAAGGAATACCTTAAGAGAATTAATCATCCCAGAATACATAAGCAAGGTAATAAATTCTTATTAGGACTTTCAAGGAACAATGGAACCGAAGTCGTTTCAACAAAACTATCCAACTCTTCATCAGATTTGAAACCATTTAAATGACTAGTGCTTGTTCTTGAGCTTTGCATTGTACAAACATCAGACAACCACTGTTAAAGATATGACAAAACTAAGTTGAATGTGAACACTTACACCACCTGTGATCAGCCAACATGCAGATGAACACCTATGGCAATCACCAGGATGGTTAAGATTGCAAAGAAGAGAATGCCATGGACCAGAATTGAGATCCCACTAGTGTACATGTTGCCAAACTCAATCACCCTTGTCCTCGCCGGCAGCTGAAACAACAGCCCTGGCGATAGGAGGATGAAGAGTACCACTGCGGCAATCACCGGCCCCCAATCAGTAGTCATCTCTCTCTTGGTTCCAGACCTTGCAGAATTTTGAATCTTTGTTCCTTCTTCTCAGCGTAGGCTAATATACTAGTGGCAATCATAAAGGTTTCAGAAAGAGATGTAGAACTCAAGCAATAAGAAAGCAAACAGGGAGGCCAAAGAATAAAAACAGAAAGGAATGATTGCTTTTTTTAGTTGAATGGAATGCATGCTTTACACTAATTCATTGCCATTGGAGGCCTAAAAGCTTCTTTTCTCAGTGTAGCACAGTAAATTAAATGATCTTTTGGAAAAGCTATCTACATGCTTTCTTTGTCACTGATACTATGTGGGGATTGCTTAAAGTAAAGTATCATTGCAAAATGACAAAAGAACTGGGTGTGCCAGATGCATGGAGCATCACCTGTGCCCTGGCACTTACTCATAGGGATTATACCAAATCTTAGCCTGATGTTGAAACTTGAAACCATTATGAACGATGCATGGAGCATCACCTGTGCCCTGGCACTAACTCATAGGGATTGTACCAAATCTTAGCCTGATGTTGAAACCATTATGAACTTTATGATTGTTGGATAAACTTTAATAATATATGAGAATGAGCAAAAATGAATCGCATAATAGGAAAACCTTCTGGGCAATATGAATGTTTCCACCTAATTCTCTGGTTCATTGAGCAAAGCTTCATTTTGTGATTGTTGGATAAACTTTAATAATATATGAGAATGAGCAAAAATGAATCGCATAATAGGAAAACCTTCTGGGCAATATGAATGTTTCCACCTAATTCTCTGATTCATTGAGCAAAGCTTTATTTTGTTTCACTTTGTTAATGTGATCGATTCTGATTCCAAAAGAAGTTATAAACACCAATCAAAGGATTGCAAGTCTACAAACCCCGTGTTTCTTTGATTTATTCACTTATATTTTACTAAAAGTAAAGTAGTAGTCTTGGGATTTAAATTTATTTATTGTTATTGTATGGCGAAGTCAACTTGTACTATTTGATTGTTTTGCTATAAAACTGTCGTGTTTACTTCAAGTCTAAAATGAACAATAATTTAGAACCATTTTAATGATTAGATATCTTATTAAAAGATAGTTTTAAATAGCCATTGATTACACTACAAAGTCCCAAACTAGCAAGCAAGAGATAGCATTCGAGCATCACTATGGGGATCATAATATTAATTTGAAACATAATACTACATTCATGGCAGTGTAATATAGCAGCTTAGAATCATAATACTATATCAATTGGGTGTGTAAAATTTATGGAATATGTTATACCATGTTACAAGACAAAAAAATGAAACAAGTTTACAAGTCAAACATAGTAGATTAGAGGTCCAGACCTCGTATTGAGTGGCATGAAGAACAGTTAAAATAGCAGGCACCCAACTGTCTACAGACAACCAATACAAGACAGCCTGCATTCCCAGCAGAGATATTCTAATCCGTTGGAAGTTTAGACAATAGTTGGTCTGCAATACCATGATGTATTTGGAACTTGCCTCAGTTGCTAAAATAGACAAATTTAGAGCAAATGTGAATGATCTACAAACATGAAAGATGACTAATTAGAAGATTTTCATGGAACCCTATAGATCATTTGTTATCAAGCAGATATATTGTAAGATTATAAGATAATTTGCTGATTATAAGATATATTATAAGACCAAGCAGATTCAGAAGACCAAGCCACTAAAAGGAGAACTGACATTTCACGATGGAATGTCATCTCCAGAGAAGCTTCAGGCTATTCCATTACAAATTTCTTTAGGTACTACCATGATTTTGTGATTGAGTATATTTCATCTTTGTACACAAGGGAAGAACAAAGTCAATCAATCAGCAATCTTTATTTAATACTTGTCATACAGGGCAAACACTTTCTTGTTGCTAAGTGGTGATCTTGATAATATAACATTCACAATCAAATTAAATAAGTAATTATACATGATCTGCAATCACTTAAATCCTTGGAATGAAATCTTCCGAAGATTTCCATGAAGACAGCTAACTGATCACCATTAAAAGTTCACTGAATCTGTTCCATCTACTATAAGAGCGTTTTGTCTCCTTTTCTTTTTGACAAAGAAAAAATAATTAAAATTTTAAAGCTCCCTGATATCGTTGATCTTTTTAAATTTCATTCAAACTACTGTACTTTGGACTCTTGCATCATCTACATGTACTAATCATGCCGGACAGTAATCCTCATGTTGAATATGTCAGAGAGATCTCTTTGATTAATGTCATGGGAGAACTAAATCCTTTGCTATGATTTATAAATCACCATGCAATACATACATATATATATATATATATATATATATATAAAAGATACTAACACATAAATCAGTGATGATCTTGTAAAAATAAAATCTATCGTATGTCCTGCTTTTTCTTCTTTATCTCAATCTAGTACTCATGTTTGTCTGCATGCATCGTTCGTGATGAAGGTTCAATTAGAGACTTGGAAAAAGCTTGGCATGGAAATGACACGCCATGTCACTGGGACAATGAAGTCGATGAAGAGTGACTTCATCTGAAAGAAATGATAATCCAGCAAGAAAAAACCTAGCCTGTTTACGATTGGTCATATACTAGATGGAAGTGATTAACGATTAAGTAGGAAATATCCCAGGGACAATCTAGGGAGTTATGATGTGATTGACAACCAAAATAATGGCTTATTTTATAAGATTACATAACTTTAGCAACAACCGACGAAAGGGACAGCACAAGAAAAAAGCACAGCAAGCAGGAAAAGAATTAAAATGCAGGGACCAACAAAGAGAGAAAGCTACAGATTCTCTCCTACTGTGCCTTTGGTTAGAACAATCCAATTCTATAGTAGAGGTAACCAGCAGTATGGATGTGCAACCTATTGTATATGAAGGTTTATGATCTAATTAAGTTCATATAAAGCAATGTGAAACGATGAAAAAATAATTGGATCTACATATCAACTGAAGGACCTTAGGCTGAAATATTTTAAAAAACCCTATTGATTCGATCATAGTAGTCTTTTGTGGTAAGAAAAGATTTCATTTAGCCCACTAATTTCCTACTCAAAACCAAGGAGAAATCACCAATAAAGAAAAATAAAAAAAAGAAAAAAATTCCCAGACAAAGTGAACTGTAATTTTCATTAATGATGAAAAAAGGCATTTTGTTAAGATCTACGACTGATGGAAGACACTGATACATTGAGAGGAAAACGTGCAGCATGAAGTTCATACTATAAACTACGAACATCCAGAAACATGTATAAGAGAGGGTAGTCCAAAGAGGAGAATGAAAAGTTCCGAATTTTCGTGGATGTGGTAACAATAAACAACTTCAACGATCAAAAAGACCAAATAACCGAGGAAAGATCTCACCTTTGACCACCATTGGGCCGAAGAGGCTGGATGGGAAAAGGATGGCTCGCCCCAAAACCGACAGATTCGAGACGATCCCGGCCAAGTAGAACACGGCCAGCATCGCCAGCACCCATGGAATCAACATGAACCCGATGACGAACGTCACGGAACCAGCGAGAATCAGCGGCATCGACAATCTCAGCAGCGTGAACGCGGAATCAGTGGAGTGTCATGGTACAGGAGCAGCTCCGAAGCGGAGGCCAAGAAGAAGGTGGTGGTGGGAATGGCGAGTTGGAGGGAGCGGAGGATGACGAAGACAATGGAGAAGACCTCGTAGAGGAGACTCGAGGTCTGACCCTCGCCTTCCATCACCGTAACACGTAGAGAATGTAGACGAAGGGGGAAGAGGAGAACTCAAATGCCGACCCGACCCCACTCGGGCCGACCCAATCCGATCCAACACGACCCGACCCGATCCGAACTGACCCGGTCCAATGAATCCATATCGATACAATTATTGCATTGCACATTCATGTATTGTGAACCGCACGCGAATGCGATCCTTCTCGCGTTCCTCCCTCTCCTCGCCTGTCCTCTCTTCTCCTACAGGAAAAGAGCATCGGAAATGGCGGCGGCCCTCGCTCGTCTGTCACGAAGAACCCTAGCCGATCCATCCCGTCTCCTCCCCCTACGCCGCCTCCTCTCCACCGAGGCCGCCGCGCCGGCGGTGTCACCGGCTGCGGGGCCGCCGCTGACGCCGTCGGATCGCGTGAAGTGGGACTACCGGGGGCAGCGCCGGATCATCCCTCTGGGGCAGTGGGTGCCCAATATCGCTGTCGACGCCTACGTCGCCCCGAACGTCGTCCTTGCCGGACAGGTGACGGTCTGCGACGGCGCCTCTGTCTGGAACGGCGCCGTCCTGCGCGGCGACCTCAACAAGATCACCGTCGGCTTCTGCTCCAACGTCCAGGAGCGCTGCGTTCTTCACGCCGCCTGGAAGTCACCCACAGGTCCCCCCCTTTCCCTGATCTAATTCTACTGGTCGACTAGGTTGCGTCTTTCGAGTGCGTTTAATTAGATCCAGAATCTTAAGTTTGAATGCTATGTGCTTTATGATTCTTCTTCTTTCGCAATTGGAGTTTCTTCCTCAGGCCAAAGACTTGCTTATCAGTGTGCAGTGTTATGATTATTATTTGTGAGGTGTTTGAATGAATTCCTCACGAGTCTCCATGTAGGTGTTTTTTTCCATGTACTTTGCACTAAGCTCTATTTTGCGATCACACTAAACTTAGATTAGGGGTAATTTATTGATGGCACAACTGACTGGTGGAAATGAAGGCACTTGGAAAGATATCCATGAAACTGCTGCTGACAGGTGAAGAAGCAGATGTCCATGTCATGTGCTCATTTGAGGCCATCAAAGGGAAATGAATATGACCGAGAGTAAACAAACCAATGGCAAATCACTTAGTTTGATGAAGAATGAACTCAGTTAGCTGGATGGCCAGGTTGCTTTTCTCTCATAAAATTAAATGTTGATATTTTAGTTTGTGGGATTTTGATTAAGAAAAGTGTCAGTTGAGCAAAACTTGCTTATTGAGAATCTTTTTTTAGGATTGCAAGTCAAGCCAAAGTGTATACCATCAGAGTAGCAGCTGAAATTTGATGACTGTAAAATAATTCCTTCGTCTACTTGATTTATTGAATTATGAATCGGTGTTGCATATGAATATTCAGTTGAGTTGGGTAACCTACTTTATCTTTGCTTTAGCATCCCAATGAATTTACAACCATGCATTGTATTGATGTAAAAATGCTTTTCCATGAAGGAACTACACTCTGTACATCTCTTTCAAGAGATTATGATGGTTTTTATTGTTCAGAAATAGTTTGGGAATTTCACTTTCTTAAGTGAGGCCAATCCTAGACATCTATGATGGCACATCTATATCATCTTATTGGACTGGTGCTCATGCATAAACTTCAAGAAAAATATTGGAATGGTAAATCTATCTACATGATATCATGGATACAACCAGTCCCACTCTGTTCTACATTTTGGAACTTGGACGTCCTGTTTGCCTAAGAATTTATTTATATATTGTACTTATGAAAATGTCTCACATTTATAGGGCACTATAGACATCATTTGTCCCTGAGACAGAACTGATTTCTGCCAATTTTAGGCCTCAAGTTGAACCCTTATCCTTAACCTTAATAAGCAGCACCCAATCAAGTTTGATAACCTTGATCAAAGTTTTATCTGCCTTTTTTGCTTCACTGGTCCAGGATGGTGGACATTAGTACCTGCAGTAATATACTCATGGATCGATGCCATGGATAATTTTGCTTATATCTTAGAGATTGTGGATATTGGATTTGACGAAGATAATGGTTGGTGAATACTAATAATAGGGTGCATAATTACAAAATGGATTTATCCTCTGAACAGTTATTATGTTTTTGGCTGTCTATCATTAGCAAAAATTGCACGAAGGAAAACAGTTTCACATCCTGTGAGTTGTTCCTTTTGAAGAAAATTGAAAGCTCAGATGCAGTCAGAAGAAAGTTCATCTTTACATTAAACCACAAAATGACTAAACAGGGTACATGTGGTCCTACACAGCCTAATAAAAAATAACTAGGACTGTCAGTGAAATGCCAGATTTATGTCATCCAAATAAGATTTGCAGATGGAAGAGCCAGCTACTAATTAACTAAAGCCCCAATCTTGATGCTGTGAAGTGACCAAGAATAAGGTTTTTTGACAGTATGTTTTTTACATATACACAACAAAATTTTGCAGTTATGCATAACATGCATGACATGGATTGATCGTTAAAGGTTAAGAGAAAATTCATTTATTTATACGGTGGCAGAGACTGGCATGAATGGTGACCAAAGAATTTCACTCTGGGTAATTAGCATGATAGAAGATTTAAGGAGAAGCTGAAAGCCTGAAAGGATTGCAAATGTTTTTTTTTTTTCTTCACAAATTTCTAGGATCATCATTGTTCTAGGGAGGAAAAGGCAAAGAGGTCAAATTATAAAGGGAGGTGCAGAGAAAGAAGAATAGGAGGAGTGGAAGGAAAATAAAACGAGGAGGAAGAGGACAGGAAGAAGAAGATTAAGTGGGAGTGGAGGAGGAGAAGTGGAGGGAGAAGTAGAGCAAATGAAGGAAAGGTAGAATGTGAGGGTGAAGAGGAAGTGAGAAAAGAATGAAGAATAATAAAAGGAATGCAAAGAAAAAAAAAGTAAAGGAAATGGAAAGGAGAAAATAAAAAAAATTGAATAGATATGAAAATATTATATATATCCATGTATATATTTTTAATGAATCTGCAATTCGACTAGTTGGTACATCAGTTTGACCAGTGCTCGATGAACTAGAGCTTGCCTTGTTGACCCGTTCGATCTGATGATTACACTTAATAGTATCAGATGTAGGAAAATAAAATTGAAATGTTTGGTTGGTTCCTGCCTTGAGCTTTTATCCTTGAGAACTGCAAGCTAGCTC